>JACXGJ010002119.1:0-37056 GCA_016801105.1 Esox niger | reverse complement strand
CGTTGCTCCCCTAACGCTGTGGGTTGATGAGGTTCTCCTTTCTTGTCGGTGCATGGCCGTTCCGTCTGGGTTGACTCCACCCCAGCCCCTTCCCTCACGGGTCTTTTTCTGGTTGTTCCTCCAGAACTCTGGACCTCAGGGCCCAGTCCCCTTGCTGGTGTCCCCCATCAGCTCCGGCCTCGTCAGACCACTCCTCAGGCCTCCCTCCGGACCGGGCTACCGTCCTCCCCCCGGCCCGGGCCCCCACCACCTGCCCCCGCCGCCACCCTTCATGTACAGACAGCCCAACGGACCCCCGGGCATGATGCCCCCCGGAGTTCCGCCCCCTAATGGACACCCTCCTGGTCCCATGATGCCGCTGGGGCAGCGGCCTCCCCCCCCCGGCGCCTATGGACCCCCTCCACCTCAGTACGGACCCATGCCTCCCCCGTTCGGTAGGTTGTAAAGTTCTGCCGTTGACATTTTATCAATTTCTCAGAGCGAAAAGACGACATAATATATAATAATATATATTCAAAATGTTGCTGTTAATGGATGTGTAGATGCTTGTAGACATTAGGCACTTTTGTCTTTCATATTGGTAGTTGTATCAAAGCTGTCGTTTTATTCATTAGACATACTTTTTGTCAGTGCTTGTGTATTATTTTGGAGTCTCTACTGTTTTTGTTACTTGGAATGTTAACCTGCTGTTGTTCATCTTGTCTTATCACAATTATTTTTTTTTGGACACTCCTGTGAAATGTGTAATCCTGAAATATTTCTGGGTGTCCCATCTTCCTCCCCAGGAGTGCGTGGTGGCCCCCTGATGCCCCGCCCCATGGGACCCCCGAGACCCTACAGCCACTATGGACCACGTGACCACTCCATCCCACCCCCGAACCTGCCCCCGGCAGAGTACCCTCCTCAGGGCAGCCCCAGAGAACTCCCTGGGCCGCCCCCACAGGGGCATGACTCTTCTGCCGGCCCCCAGGGGCAGGACTACAGCTCCCAGCAGCCCCCCCGGGGTCAGGGGCAAGACTACAGCTCCCAGCATGCTTCTCAGCCCCAGGACTCTGGCAACTGCAGCATGGCGGAGCCTTAGATGACCACAGATGTGTACTCCTTCCCCCGCTACCGCCCAGCCACACCTAATCAACCTTGATATATCTCCATATCGTCCCTTTTACCTCCTAGATGTCATCTGGCTGAAAAAAGGATTGTGTCTGAAAAGCTAGATTTCTTATTAAAGCGTCATAGGATCAATGTCTTAAATTCTGTGTGTGCGTGCGTGCGTGCGTGCATGGATGACTGTCTTGAAGAAAAATAGTGGCTGAGGCTGTCAGACTGCAGACCTACTGTGCATAACAATTTTTATTGTATGCTTGAGGATTTTCAGCGTTAGTTTTTTAAGGTTTGATGAAAATGTATTTGGAGAAGCTACTACATCGATTTTTTTTTTTCTGTTCTTTTTTTTTTTTTGTATTGATTTCACAATGTTATTTTGGTTTCCTGTGGAAATTATTTAAAATAAAGGGGTGGGTGGGGTTAGAGAGCATTGGGGTTCCTTGATTGATAATTTCAAAACATTCTCACCACTGTTCCCTCGTATGTCATTATAGCAGAAGGAAAGCTGTGTATATTGGAAGCCAGATGTAAATTATTTTACTATGTTCTTAGAGGATTTTATTAATAAAGCCTGGTAATAAGAAGATAATGCATTATAATGTCAATAGTTGATGTAGGAAAAGACTGGATACCCATTTAGTTTAAATGTTTTGACATTTGCTAATAGTTTTTCCTGATATGGGCATATTATGTGTACAAAGCCATGTAGATCTACAGCCAGTCTTATTGCACCTTCAAGTGTTTGTCATTTTAATTTTTTACTTTAAATTTCAGGGATATGTTACAACTTTTAAATTTTTTATCAGTAATGAACAAACCTGCCCTTTTTCTTGCATGTAATTAAATACAACAATTGCATTACATTTTATATCACAGCGCTTAGAGAATGTATGCCTCTGTGGGAAATATATTTTTAACACTGAAGGTCAGACTTTTGTACCGACAGCCACGTTTTGCTGCAATTTGAACACTTGACAGTTTTGCAGTATTTACAGGTCATGAACGTGTGTAGTTTTCCTCTGCTCTGTCTGTCTGTGATGTAGAAAACACAACATAGATCTGCGTTGACAGTAAGCGCATTCTAGGCTTGAATGAGAGTCTGGACCCACGTTATAACCTGCTTTTCAACGGCAGTGCAGGTTTAATAAATGAGGGTGGCCCTCCCATTTTTCACATTGTTCCAGCTCTGAGTGACTTCTATTTCTACAGAATGTTAAGCTTTTTGTGGGAGTCAACAACACGACAACGTGGATAGCTTGTTACCCACCAGCCTGTGGGCTTCAATTACTTCATTGGTTTTTAACTATCTGATGCATTCTGGGTAAATAGACAGACCCAGATGCAGGCATTAGGACTCAAACCTTTAAGTCTCGAGAAACAACACTACTCAAGCACCATTATGTTTATTAGAAATGAAAGCAGTGTAAATGCGTAAACACAATATTTAATTGTTGACAACCTTTCATCTGAAGCACAGTCCTGCATTGACAATCCTCACCCTGGTCAGATAAGGCAGCATGCACACACTATACAACCGCAGCTCCCATTACAGTCACTTTAGTGTGGTTAGTCTTGATGTTTTCACATTACAAAAAACACAATGTAGACAATGTTTTAATAGTGAATATCCCTTGAGGGCCTTGATTGAAACCGCAATACAACACAGGTAGAAATTGCAATCAGTTCACACAGTGTCCTCTGAAACCCTTTTAAGGGATGACATCTTAAAATTTCAGAATCCTTTTTTAATTAAAAAGCACATCCATAATTTCAGAACAAGGTCACACTCCCCTGACGTATGCATTAGCCAATAGCTGCGTGCCACGTCATTGACTGTCATTGATGGACATATTGCTATGATATGGTTAGCCTATTAGGTGCATTGTCAGAGCAGAGGAACACACCTTACATTTTGATCCATTTAAAGGCACACAAACTGTACAAATCTGGCTTTTTCTCTATTAGGGGAAGACTAAAGATGCGGTTGGTTGTAGTTTTCCTGTTGGCTCTCCGGGTAACATGAGCAACTCCTTTCATTTAGAATGAGGGTTTCCACTGTGTATAGCGAATGTGTATCATCAATGAAGGCCATGTATTGATATAGAGAAATGGGTGTGGCCTTTGAGCACGCTGGATTCAGACCTGCTGATGGGGGTGAAGTCCGACAGAACATTGATTCCCTAAACCAGTGGTATTCAATCTGTGGACTGTGGAACCGCTGCTACTCCATGGAGTTACTGCGGGTGGTTCTGTTTTTCTACTTTGGGACTTGTTTATTCTTCCAAAAATGACAGGGAGTATGAATCTTAGTATGAGCATGTTAACATACATTTGATAACAGATTGTTTATAAAAAATAACAAGAATGTGTGTACTACTTTTACAGATAAAAATGCTGAAATACCTTTTTTGTTAACAAACTGTGTAACTCAGCAAATACTGTTCCTTCATAGCTTTTGTCAGTGATTTGGTGGTCCGCACAATGGAAGAGCTTGGAAACCACCACACTGAAACCTATGCTGGAGGTCTGTGTAGAGCCATGGTTGAGTGGTTACACAGACTAGGGTCCAACACATCCTCCCTTCAGCTCCGTCTCCACCCCCCCGGCTCCACCCTACTGGCTCCACCCTTCAGCCCCGGCTCCACCCTACTGGCTCCACCCTTCAGCTCCGGCTCCACCCTACTGGCTCCACCCTTCAAGCTCCGTCTCCACCCCCCCGGCTCCACCCTACTGGCTCCACCCTTCAAGCTCCGTCTCCACCCTACTGGCTCCACCCTTCAGCTCCGTCTCCACCCTACTGGCTCCACCCTTCAGCTCCGTCTCCACCCTACTGGCTCCACCCTTCAAGCTCCGTCTCCACCCTACTGGCTCCACCCTTCAGCTCCGTCTCCACCCTACTGGCTCCACCCTTCAGCTCCGTCTCCACCCTACTGGCTCCACCCTTCAGCTCCGTCTCCACCCTACTGGCTCCACCCTTCAGCTCCGTCTCCACCCTACTGGCTCCACCCTTCAGTCCCCTGTCGCCCTTTGATTTCCATGATCAATAAAAATCTGACAATGACAATAAGTCAGGAGAATGACTGTCCACTCCCCTTTAAATAATAATTTGAAGGATGTCTGATTAGTTCATCTGAATTCTGTGCTGCCTCCACGGCTCATTTCCTCCATCCAGAGGCCTTGGTTTTTAATCTTTGTGCAATGTCTGGTGTAGGTGGAGATAGAGCGGTTTCTTTGTCAAGAGCTGGAGCTTCTTCCTCTTGAAATCAGTTGGCTTCTTGTACCTGACATCCAATAGCATGAATAGGTTGACTATTGAAAACATTATATTCAAAAGGGCACACTGACCCTACAGAAAGTGAATAATGATCATCTGCAAATACTAGACAATTACTAGCATCAAATATAATTTATTTTCATCTTAAATATTGAGGTTAATAAAAATAAGTGTCACTCACAGCTCGATTACGATGGGACCGGGCTTGATCTCATCCATTTCCATAAAGGCAAAACATTTTGTGCTGGTGAATCTCTTCTTCGGTTTATAGTGCTTGAACTCAAAGAAGATAGCGACCCCTGAATCAAGAACCAAAGTTATAATTAACAATTGTTCTCCAAAAACCCTATGCAAGATTTTGAACAATAACTGACACTGCACCCTTATTCAAGACATTCTTATTTTGTTCAATCAAAAGAAATAAGAGTATATATAGGCCAAAGATCTGTGGGTGACTGACATTATTGGGTATAAAAAGGTCAGTTACCCTTTTTGCCAAAGCATCTGATTAAATCCGTGAGCCAGCGAGGAAAACAAATCTATTATTTGGTCTCGAAGAAAGGTCGATTGTAATCCCTGATCACTCCCTGAGAGGGTTTGTAACTGTAACACAATTTCTAACAAAGTTAGACACTGTGTAAAAAGAAAAAGAAAATGCAATGATGTGCAAATCATTTAATCCCAACTACTTAGGTTAATTGGCAACAGGTCAGAAACATGATTGGGTATAAAAAGAGCATCCCTGAGAGGATTAGTATTGAAGAAAATGTGGAGGGGTTCACTGCTCTGTGAAAGACTGTGCAGGCAAATAGTGCAACAATTTATGAAAAACGTTTCTCAATGTTAAGAGTTTGGGGACCTCATGGTCAACAGTAAATAATGTCATTAAAAGACTCAGAATCCGGAGAAATCTAAACATGATTACCAACAAATTTAGGACAGAAATAATATGGTTCCCAGTGTTCAAGTTAATCCCAGCTTGGTGACACTGTAGATGCTTTATACAACATGATACTGTGTACTAGTTAGTAGAGGTGTTTCCACCACTGATGGAAATGGAGCGTTTGACTACCTTTTGGCAGTCGCTCGATATGTCTCTGGATCTCAACATCAACGCTGAAATGAATGTAGGTGTCCTCCTTTCTGGTGGCCACTGGGGTGTCCTGCACAGGGCTTAAATCAATGCCACTTAAATCTGTTAGGAGACAAAGCCTTCAGATTTACTCTGTGGTGCCGGTGGCGAAAACACAATACCGTCTACAGATATAAAATGCATACGACTATCATTGTTTCAGCCCTAATCTGCCAGTTTCAGAGGATAATTTGTTCTGTAAACAGTCTGGAGGCACCAATGAGATACATCAGTTTCAGCTAGTTATTGGCAAAAACATAATCTGTGTCGGTTGATTGCTTGAAATTAATTATTTCCGACAGAAGGTGCCGCCTTCTTAATATGCGTCCAATTTGCTTTAGTTATTTTTTCATCCCCGCTTCAGTTATCCCCGCTGTCCTTGTTTTACAGTTCTTATTTACGGTCTGTTCCAGTTTTGTTGATAGTCTGAAACTTCATGCTCTCACTACATGCTCCGGCTCTGTACAACTTTATAAATATTATACTCATTGTGCTTATGTTTACATATATTTTGTTATTAGAATATATCAAAAGAACTTCTGTATTATTGAATTTGGTGCAATAAGAAGCATAATTTCCATTTAATTTTATAGCAGATCTCATTGGTTCACTGTCAGATCATTGGGGTAGGTAATACCGACTGCGTTATGAGTTTCGACTATCAGTTTCAGACTATAGTTTTCTTAGCGGCGCCCTATTAAACAACGTATCGTACCTTTCACGCTTACGGTAATGTATGGATCTATGCATTGCCCCGCGTCTTTCAGCCCGATCTTGTCAATTCTTATCGTAAGCAGAGACATCCCCGGCTCTGAGGGTAGTCGTGGCAACAGCGTACCTGTTGATGAAGCAAACTAACTGTTATTTGGAGATACACTGATTACTGAAAACCTTCCCATATTACGGATATATTACGAGTATGACCGACCACAGTATCATACACCACTGCTTTCCACCCAACCAGCATTCAGCCACTTGGTTTACAAAGCTTTATTTTACAGAGATATCTACCTGGTACTCTGTTGGGAAAATACTCTAGGGAACCTACTCCTGCAGTCTCCTCCTCCACCTCCACTTCCAGGTTCTCCTCCTCCCCCGGTGCAAGGATTCTCCTGAATTAAACATTCCAAGAGTTAGACGACTTATCACGAGTTAGACGACTTATCACGAGTTAGACGACTTATCACGAGTTAGACGACTTATCACGAGTTAGACGACTTATCACGAGTTAGACGACTTATCACGAGTTAGACGACTTATCACGAGTTAGACGACTTATCACGAGTTAGACGACTTATCACGAGTTAGACGACTTAACAGCCAATTCTTCAGATGGGGATTCAGAGAAGTAGCTTTGTTTTACTGCGTAATCTTCATTTACAATCTTAAGCAGATGTTCTTGTCCAGAGCAACTTCTAGCACTGGCAGCACATTTCGACATACTTTTTGTACTAGCTGCCCTTGGGAATTGAACCCAAGGTCCTGGCACCATCAGAGCCTGCGTAGATGAGTTTAATACAACCATGTTTACCTTAATGGCACTGGTTGCACATCAAAAGGAAAATCCTTGTTATACGTCAAGACATTCTTGAGAACTGTTGGGAGAAAACCAGGATTAACACTTCACTGCCCAAGCGCCCGATAATGACAAAATGTTCAGATGATGATGATGATGAAGATACGCACAGGGTTCCAGCTTCTTGAGATCTTCTAAGTTGAACTCGCCTTTGGACTGTGGACACTAAAGTAGCAGCAGAATGGAAAATACGGAGACAGAATCAGGTGTGTACAGACAGTTCATTTACACTGAAGGCATTTAACAGACACCTCAGTGGGACTAAGTATTGATTGCCCAACTTTTCATACTTCTCTCATTCTGGCCTCCAGTGGGATCCGAACCCATAACCTTGACGTTATAAGTGCCAAAATACAAAATAACTGTACACTGACGTGTATATTTATTCTGATAATGTCAGAATGTGTTTTATAAACACCAAAACCATTCCTAACCTTAAGTCTTAACCTAAATTCAACTCCTAAATCTCAGATATCAGCGGACGTCACTGCCTTTCAGTTTGCCGCATCAACATGTGACCAGGGTTTGAATTCTGCTTGCAAATTAGCCCAGTGGACCCAGGGAGGGGAGTGCCGTAGACCAGCACCCCCTGGGGTTTTAGGGGTCAGTAATCCAATATGGCTGCCTTGCCTCATGGGCTCAATACAGGTGAAGACCGGAGAGAGTCTTCCCTTCATTGAAAACACAGACCCCAACATCGACCAGGAATTGCTGCAATAAGGCAGGGCCTTAGTCATGAAATAGATATCAAACACTTAAGAAGAACAAGGTAAATATATATATATGGTAAATATTATGTACACACATATCAACATAACCAAAATCTCAATCCTATACCTACAGTTGCCTCTTTGTGTGGAAAATGTCCTGACCCTGAATTAAGGACTCCTGGTGTTCTCAAACAGTAACACCCACTCACCCACTCACTCACTCACTCACCCACTCACTCAAGATGTTTTCACACTGGAATACCGTTGAAGAGGCAAGAATACCGTATTACCTGGAACAAGCCAATCAAAATAGAGATACTAACTTGCAGGGAAGAGCTTCTCATCTCCAGGCATGCTGCAAACTTCCCTAATGTTTTCTGGAAGGGACAAACATATGTTGTGATGAAAACAGTATCTTTCAGGTATTAAATAAAATATGTGAATGACCATAGACTAAGGCAAATATACCTACAGACACTCACTCGCTGTTATAAAATGTGGACGATTGAATAAAGAAAATAGGTTACCCTTTGATCCTCTGTGAAGTCTGATGCGTTTGTTGACTGGACCTCTTTCTGCAACTGCCTTGCGAGTCTAAATTAATGTAAATTAGAGACATAGGTTAAAAGTCATGTCAGATTTTGAAACTGCTCTCCAGAACGTGGATGTTTTTTTATATTTGGTGCTATTTAATCTAAAATATGCGGTCCTTGTGCCCCCTTCTGGGCACATGGATGAAGTCCAGGAACCTATAATGTATCATGGATTGTCATGCGTGTGGAGCATTTTAGCTAATACATTCTTAAACATTTTAGGGATAATTCGTTTTTGTACACCGACAGCAGTGACACGACACATGCACAGATTAGCTCCGAGCTCCGCCCATGATAACAAGCGGCTGTTAAAGTCACACAATGTTCCTACATACTCTAACTGTTGCTGTCATTTACCAAACGCAGGACTCACCAAAGATTAAGTGAACGACAATATTTTTTCAAAACGTATACAATAGCAACGTTGTAACAAGTGGTTGAACCTATTCATTACGATAGAATTCCTAGATAAAATAGTTACAGAACAGCTGTAGTGGTCTGCCAAAGATATTTTACGAAAATCAAACCTTGTGATGCATATTACTATGTCTACCACATGTCCTGAATAGATGGGAAGATGCGACCCTCTTCTTGCATCCAGTTATTCTGCAACCCCTGACTGTAATAGCTGAAGATGGAAATGGTTTGTGGTTGCAACTTACATTTGATACTCATCTATCGCCTCCACTAACTGTCCCCAAGAATCAAAGTCCGTGCCTTTTCTGAAACTCGCATGCCATTTCTGGATGGTCTTGTTGACATCAGACATCTTTAGAGGATGGGGCGGAAAAAGGCGTATCAGGTTAACATCGCATATATAGATTTGTCCGTCGCCACATCTTTGTATCCATTTGTGTTACTGAACCGAGGGTTTCTGATAAACCGGTGATACATTGACCAAGCCCTTCTGCGTTCTCAACTTAACCTCTCTCCATGAACGACGGGAAGTCCCGCCTCTCAGAATTTCACGCAATTGGCCCCTTTTCAGTTGCAATCACGCTAGTGTGTGGTGCAGGACTGAAACGAACCACTAACCACCGAGTAGTCTGCCACTCAAGACTGTATAACAGTGGGTGTGGACGGAATGATATGGATGCTGACACCGTTGTACTTTTTGTTATTTCCCCAATCGGCCACGTTATTTCTACTAACCTTTTTTCCCCTGGAATGCTAGAAAGAACCAGGAATTGCCCACACAAACTGTTTTGAGTTGCAACCCGCTTACCCAATTGGCTCATAGGTTTGGTAGAATAATAATAAAGAATGATTTGTTTGTTATTTGTTTCGCGCCAATTTCAAAATAAACTTCACATCTCGAAACACCCCATTATTAATTACTCTCGTTGCATCCACCCATTCGTCGATTATAATCTGTGCTCGGACCTTGTTAGAATTGTTTGGAAATGAACTTTTATTTCAGTGTTCCGTGAATTGACCACTGTTCCTCCTTGGTGAGATGGGAAGAATCAACAGAATAAAAACACCGGTTGGACCTTTCAGCTCACAAATAACGGGTGAGAGAAAGAGTTAAACATTTCAAAACGTGCATTTCTCTATGCCTATATTCACGTTCATCTTATTGGTAAAGACATCTTATGCTATATTGTTAACAGTATAAATTTAGCCAAAGAGGAAAAACTTTAGGGGGTGTGATATGCGAGGCAGTTGATTATCATTAGCTAATTTCGGTGTAGTTCAGTGTCACCTAACGACATAGCGATTGGAGTCCAGCCACTGATCTGATGTGGTTTGATGGGAACAAGCAATACATTAGACACACTATTGATATTTTAGACTGTGACATTATTTTAGAAAGTAATGTTATCAATTATATATAGCATCTAATTCCACGCTTTCATGGTTTACGTGTGACTTTTTTACGATAATACCAATTTACGTATAGATTTTCTTAGGATCCCAACAATACGTACGATTAAACCTTTTGGCTATGGTGACCACATTTTCAAACTCCCAAACCGGAACATTTCAGTATACCGCACGTTAATGCACGCGCACATGTACGAACCATCGGCGATTTCATCAGGATGCGGGACAGTCTTTCCAACGCTTAGCACACCTAATGTCCTAAGCACCTTTCAATGCTATGGACAGCGCCGCAGTAAACGAAAAATGTGGTTTTGTCTCCAAATATCCACCAAACAGTGTATTACATTTTTTTCTATTAACACAGAACACAAGGATTTCCCTGGTGTAATATAACATATTTATTGATTGTCAGATACCTTTCAAAACAAGGTATTTGTAAGATTGCCAAATGGCCGACTGGACACATTCACTGCCAGCTATTATGTTTTAAACAAAACAACGTAAAAATATCTACGCATAGCCTACAAATAACTAAAATAACATAGATTTTTTTAAACTTCATCACAACGCAATGTCACCAATGTCCCGGTCAGTTTAATAGCCTTCTGCTCTCCATACGTTTTACAGAATCAACATTTTAAAATGGTTAAAACGTCAAAACAAATCTATATTGCACCGTGCCTATGACTGAGCTCGTAAACAGAACCACACTGTGAGCCTTATAGCTTCCTATGTTTTTATAACAGCACTGTTTAGTCTTACAGCTTTTATAGTCTCCTATGTTTTTATATTCTATTTCTATTTTCTTACTCAATGTTTTATTATTATACTGTATTTTATATTTCTCTTCTTGATTTATTTTGTTATTAAATGTATATCTTGCTATCTTTTACCAATTGTAATGCAAGTTCTGGTGCTATCAGAGGAATAAACTCTGTGTAAATGTAACAATCTGCTGATGATGGATCTGACTGTTTTGATTCTATTGCATTGTTTTTATTTTCACTGTAAAGCACATTGAATTGCTTCTATGTATGAATTATGATTTTCTGTAGGAGATTGTTTCCCTGGAGTCTTGACTGGCAGCTCTCATCAACGTTTAAGAGTGTAATGTGTAGTGCTTTCAGACAGATAATAGAACAGCAGATGCACTGAGGTAATTGAGCACCATAAATCAGAATGGAGCAATTTGACAGCCATCTTACCTGGGACCTGTTCTAAACGATTTACAATAGAAACACGTGGTAGAAGTGGCATTTCAGAAACAGTAATATTTCCGTAATAATATATAAATAGCCACTGTCATGCATAGCATTGCATAAAATGGTATTTTCAATATATTATCAAATTAATTTGAAATAGTTTTCAGTAATTTATTAATTTAAGAGTACAAAATGGCTATGGTCTAATGTATGAATATACAGGATAGTACTTTAAATGTACTGGACGTTTCTATTTCTTTATTTCCAAAGATTATTAACTGTGATTTAAAATCATAATATGTATGTGTTTGTATATACATCTAAATATTATTATTTCATTTAATTGTAGAAATCACTATTTTAGTAACAGTACGCTAAACGGAGCAAGCTAGCTCACTGAATTTGGTAGTCTAACAGTAGGATAGTAGTCACAGGACAGAAATAGGAGAAACAAGGCTACTTTTTATGGGCAAAGGCTACCCAACATCGCCACCTGCTGATTATATAGAGTAATTGCGTTTTTTAATGAAAACGCGTTATTTCAGAAACGTTGATTGCTAAATGAATTCATACTATACTAAAGAAAGCTAGCTGAGACCGTTCCTTTGAAAAATAAACAGAATTCTGATACTGTAAAGTTACGTAGCTCAACAGCTATGATTGGGCTAGATTAGCTTTCTTGTTCATTGATTAAAAAAACAAGGTATTTAAAGTTAAGTATGTTATCATACACTTCTTCACTAATTACTGATGCGTAAACAATATTTCCCAGCTACTTTTGATCGTTTATCCTTTTTCAGGACCAAATTACCGCTGCACAAAATACCAAAATGACTAGTGTTAAGTGGTTTGACTTTTCCGAACTGGTCCCAGGTAAGATGGCGGAGCTATTGAGACGTCAGAACTCCCTGTCTAGGTTTCCTGTCTATGCTTCAAATTCAAATCTATGCTTTCAGAGTTGTCAGTCCCATACGGTTCCTCTCGTCTGTCCAGGACTATTCATGAGTCAGAGCAAGGCATTGTGGGACTTTTGAAACCACGTCATAGCCAGTAGACATGGAAGGCTCTTCCAACCCAGTAGAAAAGAAAACATTATATATTTCCCTCATATAGCCACATGTAATATGTTGAGAAATGGACCAGACAGTAAGTTCAAATTCATCTGCAACTGAAGATGACGAATCTGCGAAGAAAGAAGTATGGTGTTTGACACGAGTTGGGAAAGATTTGGAATGGCTCCCCTTGTACGAGAATGCAGAGGTAGCTAGCTACACTGGTTAGTTAGCGATGCACAGCTAGTTTAGCTATCGAATTTCGACGCGAATGTACTGTAAAAAAAAAAAAAAAGAATACGGGTTGGGTGTTACATTTTATCTAGCTAGCTGTTTGGTGCTAACATTGAATCATAGCCTGTTAGCGACCTAGACTACTATCTAAACAAGACCACTGGGCTTCCTAGCAAATTAGCCTTGCATGTTTACCCAGCACAGCAGTAAAACTTAACCTTTGGCTCGGATCTCAGAAGGTTATCTAAATGGTGCTATCAGTACTAGGTCATAGGCGGCACACTCCACGTTACATGTAGTAAATATAATACATAAATTAACAACATAATTCAAACAGTCACGCACTTAGAGACCAGGGTTTCCCAAACTTCCCCTCGGGTACATTTCATATAATTTGTTGTCGCCCTCATCTGACACACCTGATACAGTTTTTAATGGTCATGGCAATATTTGACAAGTTGAATCTTG
Organism: Esox niger; assembly: GCA_016801105.1. Lineage (NCBI taxonomy): Eukaryota > Metazoa > Chordata > Actinopteri > Esociformes > Esocidae > Esox > Esox niger. Next base: position 23,884 of record JACXGJ010002119.1, on the reverse strand, counting down.
GGTTATTTCGTGGCTTCAACCAAAATGTGAAAATTCTGGTGGACACCTATCAGAAGGGGTTACCCCCGGTCTAGTACAAAACGACTATAGTCATACAGTTCTATGGAGACTGACTGTCCTGCATGCACACTCCTTTTCTTGGAGACATACAAAAAATTGTACAACAGGAGCCACTGTGAATTTACTTCCCTAACCCCTGTTCTTTTGGCAGGTCACTCTCGGACGTGGCTTGAATGTCACTCACCAGCTACTGTCCCAAAGCAGCCCCCTAATGATATCCAGACTCCACTGTATGTTCAAGCAACAAGAGGATGGCCAGTGGACGGTGACTGACATGAAGGTACAGCTTCTTCGCTTGTTTATTTTTAATTTCAGTGTTTTTATTAGTGTTATGCTTGTAATAAACTGAAAGCTCTTCTTCTTCAGAGTCTCAATGGTGTGTGGGTGAATGAACAACGTATTCCTGCGGACAAAGCTCACTCCCTGAGGCCAGGGGACTCAATAAAGCTTGGAGTGCCCGTTGTCGGCACAGAGGTGGAATATGAGTACATCCTGGTACAGCGGCGCCTTAATGATGTCAAACCCCACCTAGCGAGGGGAGCTAATGAAGTGGTGTGCCTCCCTTCCCGAACCAAGAAAACAAAGAGGAAGTTGAACTCTGACGAACTAGAGCCCTCAACGTCGTCAAAGTCCAAGCTGTACCGGCGCTGTGCCACAGACAAGTCCTATGGCCAAGCCTGTCCAACGGACGAACCGCGGGAGAAGCCAGCGAGCCGGACGCCGGAGGAGGCGGGGCCCAGTGCGCTGCTGCATCCGGAGTGGCCCGAGGGGGATCTGTCCAGCGTGCAGATGTACGTCCACTGCTGCTCCGGGTGCTGCCACTTTGAACGCCAACAGATTCAGTGTTGTTCCTTCTGTCATTTTCTTGTCTGCAGTTTAGAATAAGAAATCAGTTTGGGGACGGGTGTCCCCACTGTGTGTACCAATCATTGTGGGGGACGGGTCAAATGTTTTGGGTGGTATAGGGACGTGCCCCATTCCTCTGAGGCTCACTTCTCAGATTTAAACAGTAGCCTACAGGATTCTGGTGGAAGGGATCACTTCCCATCCATTGACTGCGATTGTGCCCATTTGAGCCACTTTGTTGTCAGGTTCAGTGTCAGACCTCCGTTGACTCAATGCAAAGAGTCTAGTGATGGATTCAACCCTTTTTTAATGTTGCCCCTGTTTTAGTATGTGTTGATGAAACGAATTACTACTAATGTAGATAGACTAAATGATTAACTAGCTTGCCATTATACCTTTCCCTGCTTGTACAGTCCCTGCTTTTACATTGGGCTTTCAGGCACTGTCACATACACAAGGTAGTGAACCTTGGAGAGGCGAAGGATGGCGTTTTACAAGGTGTCTTTAAATCACAAATTGAAAGGATTGTGGAACTGTAAAACAAAAACAAACAGCTTGATTTAGAATAGGCATTTTTGTAATGAACTGTCTAAATGAAGTCAAATTGATATATTTCACTATAAGTAAGGTTTCTTTGAAAGGAAATATGATAAATGATATAGTGGGTAACATGTAATTATTACTCCTTTACCACTGAAACAATACAGTGAAATGTAATTGCGAAATTCGGTTCACATTCCCAAAATTCCCAGGTTTGGACAAAATCACGTTTAAAAGAAAGCTGAAGAGTGCATTTCAGTCACTGTCATTATTTCTACCCAGACATAAATATGGAGCTGTGTGTCTGACCCAGTTACAGCAAGAACATCCAGGTGCTGCATGACCGACTGAGTGACACCCAGCGGCGGATTGAGGCCTTGAAGGTGGCTGAAGGGCAGCACCACGACGACCCCCACCGTGAGGAGCAGGTGAAGGAGCTCCAGGACCAGTTGGAACTGCTCCATATCCAGTTACACAGAATGGAGATGCTGGAGAAGTCCATCAGCGAGACTCAAAGGCGCCTGGAGGTGAGCATTACTGCATAAAATCAGGTGGAGACATGGTGAAGCGTGGGGATGGGTACTGAACCCCAGCCTTCTGTCAGGTAGCCACATCAGTACATGGAGCTGGGAGTGTTTCCCAGGACACTATCATACAACCAGATAAAATCTGACCCATAGAAACGAACACTGCTCACAGTTTCAGACCACGCTGCACTTAAAACACTGCTCACTGTTTCAGACCACACTGCATTTAAAACACTGCTCACAGTTTCAGACCACGCTGCACGTAAAACACTGCCCACTGTTTCCCAGGAATCTGAAAATATTCCCAACCACAAATGGTGACATGGAATCTAAATTCATGTTAATATGTTAATTGTATTCTCACATCCAATTAACAGGCTCCGCGCCCTGGCGTATGACAGGCTCACCACTCTGTTGTACGTCAACTTAGCATAGATTTAGCACATCCTGTCCCTAAATGTTGAAAGCCAAAAACCTGTTGCCAGTACTACTTGTATACATTTACCAGGCAGTTGAAGGGTTATTCTGATTAGATTGTATAGTGGCGCAAAGTTGTTGAGACCTAATATTCTGCTCTGAAGAGACTGCTAATTTAACATTCTGGCAAACATGTTTGTTTAAAGACGCAGAAAAATTTTAAAAAACAGTTGGAAGAGGAGGATTTAACGAAACAGCTCAAGGAGGCTTTGTTAGAGGTGAGTAAAAAAACAAAGACATGCTTTTGTATTAAAGGTGAGCCAGTATAACAAGTATTAACTGTGTGCACCCTTGAATCCATATAGCAAAGAAAAGTCATAGAGGAACTTGCGCTCTCACGGCAAGGCTTTGAGGATGTTATCAAGGCCAAGGACAAAGAGCTGGAGGTGACAAAAGTAAATGGACTTCTTCACTCCTTTTTCTTGTTTAATTAAATGAAAGTGACTTTAAATGATGTGCCTACATTGAAATGCAGAGATTTTAAGCCAATGTTTTTTTCTCTACCAGGAAGAGAAGGAGAGAGCCAGAGCACAGAAGGAGGAAGTTGTAACGCAGATAACAGAGGTGCTCGAGAATGAACTTCAATGCATCATTTGCTCAGAGCTCTTCATTGAGGTAAACGATTTGCTCAGAGCTCTTCATTGAGGTAAATAATTTGTTCAAATCCCTGCAGTCAGGTAAATTCTTTTTTAACATGGCGGAAACCTTACAAATGGGTAATTTAAAGAGGATTACGAACATACACACATTTTCCATGTTAGCGGTTGTCTCCCTTTAAGGTTCAGAGAAGGGTGTGTTACATTGATTTATTTAGGGACCGAGACTAAAGGAAACGAATATAAACAAAATCTAAATTCTAGTTTTGTGTCCCCAGGAGGGTTTCTGCTTTGCCTAGTGTCTCAGTTCAGGACTGTCACTGGGTTGCTTCTAACATGTATTCTCGTCACAGTAAAAGATCACCCATTCCTCCGACCTCCTTCAATCCTCGGTCGCGTCTTTTCCCGCAGGCGGTGACGGTGAACTGCACACACAGCTTCTGCTTGCACTGCATCAGGGAGTGGCGCAAGAGGAAGGACGAGTGTCCCATCTGTCGCCAGGCCATCCTGTCTCAGACCCGCTCCCTGGTGCTGGACAACTGCATCGACCGCATGGTGGAGCAGCTCAGCCTGGACATGAAGCTGAGGCGCCAGGAGCTCATTGTGGAGAGGAAAGGTGAGAGGTGCGTTCCACCCCGCCCCCCTTCCGGGTTTGAGTCCACAATAGATCGTCAGGGTGATCGGAGGGAGGGCGGGGCCGCGGTGGAACTGAGTGTTCAGTAGGCCGTTACCATGGCTTCATGATGCCTCTCCTTGCCCCTCCTCCCCGTGCAGCTCAGCATGAAGAGGTGCTGGTGATTGACAGCAGTAGCAGTAGCAGTGGGAGCAGCAGTGGGAGTCTCCTCTCTCTGGACAACCTCAGCTCTGTCGTCTCCCTGAGCCACAGTGACCACTGGGGCTCCAGCCCCACGTCGTACATCAGCGACGACTCGGACAGTGACGACGTTTATTTCCATTGACGTTGGGACATTTAGCCCGTTTCTCCTGACACCCGGGCGCTTTTTTATCATTTTTTTCCTGAAATGTTCTGTCGGAGATGCCGCTGAGACTCCTGGGGAAGAAGTCCATTCTTGCCAGAACTTGTGCACTCAGTGTTATCTCATGCATTTCTCATGCAGTTCATATTTTGTTTGTGACTGTGTCCTTTGGTCTGTCTTGTTTTTCATTTTCCCAATGAAACAATAAAGTTTCTGCATTGATTACAAAGTCGCAATGCATCTGCCAGGAAATGGACACAAGGTGGTGCCATTTAGGCACTGTTCATAGTTTATTGTTTTTTATATAATGGGGTGGATTTTAGGAAACCGTATGATCCAATACTGATATAGCTAATAATCCATTCTGTTGACCTAGACTTTTAGGAGTGTGTCTCAAAGTATTGCCCAAGCCTGGCTGCAAATTTTAAAGCATTAATTTAAAAATGTTTTCTGCATACAAAACACAGGAAATGGTAGGGAGTAGCCTGTTAAAGGTACCTGTTTTGCCGAAGTACTGCTGATCCTAAATTGCACCTTTCTCCTTGGCAATTTACACACGGCCAAGTTGCCTAGCAACGAATGAAACGGCTCGGCCTGCCATGAAGGAAAACCAGGTGTGATCGCTGCACCGTCCAAACAGTGATGCGGGACATTTTGCAGGCTCTCGAAGGATAAACAGATGGCTATTTTTTGCCTACGTTTACTTTGCACACGGTGATGTTTGAAAATATTAACATAGTTTAAATTCTGGCGATAAAAACTGCGTTTAGGCCTAAAATGTTTTCCAAAAGTGGAGATGGCAGAAGGAAGCGCTGAATGCGAAATTAATACCAATACAATCACCGGTTCTGTAAATTATGTGAACATTTTATTTAGTTTTCTTCTGTGAACAGGGCCGACTGCATTCAGGATCTGAAGGAATGGGTCCTCTGTACATTTCTACCGTAATCTACATTACAAAAAATAAGTAGACTGGGTTTGTGATTTGTTAAACTGTTTCGTTCACTGTAAGACAGGCGAATGTAAATCGCGCTGGAGAAGAGCGCTAAATCACTAAAATGCAAAACATTTTATTTTTAACATGCAGATTTTCCCTGCGGTGTCACACGGAATAAGAGAAGAGGCAACACTAAATGACCAGATCCGAGAGAAGAACGTCACCGACTCGTGACTCACCCACAGGATAGTCCCACAAAAGATTCTGCATCAGTTCCAAGCGAGACGTCTGTGATCCCCAACAGTTATTCCCCCCCCCCCTCCTCCCAATAGGTTAATATCCCGAGTGCATTCCAGCGCCTGCTTCTGGAGACTACTCCGCGGAGAAGGCCTGTGTCACGCCAGTCCATTAGATGCTGAGTGCAAGTGTAGCGTGTGTCTGTCAGTCTGTGTTACACCAGGACGACAGTGACGGACAGTCCCCAGGCCCTAGTCGAGCCCCCCCCACACACACACACACACACACACACACACACACGCGCTTCCTCCACTTCCTCCAGGAGCCTCTGCCATGGTGTGTCATAAAAAGAACAATGTCAGCAATGGTTCCGCTCTCTCCTCAAACACCCCCCGTCCATTACACCGAAGCGTGTGGGTCAAACCAAAAAACGGCCATGTCCAATTAAGTTAGCCTATTATAAATGGTCTTATTACATAATTAATTGAATATCCTCCTAAAGCGACATATTATGTCACAAGGCTGACTGTCATAACGTTAGTCGCTAAAATAACCTCTTCATAATAGCCTATTCCTATAATCAAATAGTGCTAATAGCAAGCAATGCCTACAATGAAGTCTAGGCTATAGATTAACACTTCATACTACACATTCGTGCCTGACATTCGTAAAGAATTATCAGGTTGTCTGTTGTTTTTGGAGAGCAGTAAGCCTAGACGTCAAGCCAAAGGAGCATCCTATTTCTATTGTCGTACGTCAGCTCCGGGCTTGTGGAGTGTCGGCGAAGAGCTGCCGTGCTAATCTGACCTCCGTCTGTGTCCGCTGCCGCGTAGGCATAGAAGAAACCCCAGTCAGTGAAGCTTGTCTGCAGTTGGACAAAGTGGTAGTTAGGGGTAGTTAGAGGTGCACCGAATCCAGATCGGGGTAACTGCCCAAAAAATGGGACCCAGAGTATTTTTGTTGTTGTCCCAGCCCCACTTCCATGCAGTTGACGAGAAGACCCAGCGACACGGGCGACTATAGGCCTTGGTGATCATTGTGAATAGGATGGAATGACGGGGGAGGGGGTTGTGAGGCTGAAGGCTGATCGAGCAGTTTTTTGTTTGTCTAGACTGCAATACGTTATTCTGCTGGGGTAACTGTCTGACATGATATTTAGTTTTACCTTAAAAATGTCGTAAACTTAGTCCCCCAATTAAGTGAATTAGGAAACTATTGATGGGCCATTTATTAATTGCTGTGCATTAATAGGTCTAGGTTTTATTTTTGTCATTTGCAGTATAGAAAATATCATTCAACTCAATTCTTTACTGTTCCACCACGACAGTGCCAAAACAATAGAAATAAAAATGTAGTATCGTTTTTTGAATGGCGCGAGTCAAGAAGGTAAGACAACGCTACTGTGCAGGAAGTCCATTTCCATTGCTGAGCAGCCTTATACCGACGATACGTTCTGGTTATTATTTCAACGCACCACAAATCTAGTGGGGATAGATGAGTATGACGTCGCCACTCCATTGTTTTCTTGATGGATGACGGATCCTCTACAAATACATTCAGTCCAGAAGCCTCGTCCATCTGTCGGCTTGGTTAAGAACGGTCCGTCCATTAGGCTTTTGCCACGACTACACTATCGACTGTCCTCTGTAGAGGCTAATGTGCAGCCAATAGTCTACAGGTGCCATATTGTAATTTGAGCCACTGCAGGAGATGTGATTAATAATATGTATTAAAACTGTCATCCTCGAAGGTAGACAAGTGGTTCTGAACTCAGAGCCTAGGAACGTAGATTGCTGATGGTTTTCTATTCCACTTGGGGTTCAGTTGCTTTCACCTGGTGTCCCAGGTCTAAATCAGTCCTTGATAAGAGGTATAGAATGAACTAGCAGTACAGACTAACCCAAATTTCTCCCTGGTCATTGCTTAAAATTCAAATATGCTCTTAGTCATCCTTACCTGGTCAAATAATGGAATAAAAAGATAACAAGCAGCATTAGTTCCAATTCCTTGGACAAATCCTGAATTTGCATGCGTTTGCATCTTTCTAATGTTGTAAGGGTTGGTGAGATTTTGCTCACAGATTTGCTGTAATTTTAAATGGAGGTTTTATTGTAAGTAGGATGGATCCGGAGCTCATCGCCCCGGTTCTGTCAACTCTTAACACATACAATTGTGGACCCAGGAGCATCAGGACAATTATGTGAGACTTTGGTTCTGGGTTAACTGAGATTATAGTCCCTCAGCAGCCAGCAATTCTTCAGATAGACGTAAATCAGAAGTATTTTTATTGATAATGAAATGTTCTTGCTACTCGCGGCAATAGGCTATAATCCTCACTGAAGAGCATTTTTAATAAGGCAGTAAAAAACCTGCCGGAATTTCTTACTCAGATATTTGGCTATTCCTCAGTAACTTATTCATGTATCTCTCAAAAATGCATGTTGGTTTATTGACCAATGTTGTCTAATGTCTAGCAGGATGTCTCAGTCTTCCAATGTCCCCATGGGAATCCATCCCATGTAGATTAGTGCATTTATTTTTTGGAGATGTTTTTAACCCAACCTCGTAAGACATCTACATTCAATGGTAGCCAGTCAAAATACTTTTTCATCAAGCTGGAGACCAGTGTGAGCTTGCTCTTTTACTGTGGAGCGATGTGGGTCACGATTGCCAGGCTATTTTCAGTGTCCTCTGGTAAGGGAGGGAAATCACACTGTACAAGATTGACATGTTATTGGAGGCCTCTAATACACTGATAGTTTAGTTCCTCAATTCACAGCTAAAAGAAAATGTACTGTGCAGATTTAAAATAAAAATACATGTTTTAGGAAGTCACACTGGTTTCAAACAGAAGGTGAAGATACGTGGACCTAAAAGGCACAAAGTGAATGTATTCTTGGAAAGAAGAACCGAAATATGTTATTTGAAATGAGAAGAGGAATTCATTATTCAAAAGAACTCTATAATGTATCCAAAAAGAAAACCTTTAAAGCCCTACATCCAGTTTAGCTCTGCCTCCTATATTGTTAGGTTGTTATCTGAAAAAGATTCCCCAATGTACAAATTTCTTGAACTCCAAAAGTTGTTCTAGCCTTCTTTTGGTCCAGTGTAGGAAAAAAACTGCAAAGACAACAAACAGGAATGTTTGTTTTGTCCCCAAAATAATGTTTCAATGTTTCTGTCAAAAATACATGAATCATTTATAACTACCTACACAGCTTCCCAAGCTACCCTCTCTCCTTCCAGCTGACAACATCCCTGTCCAGAAAAATGATGCTGGATAGAACAGCTACAGTTCAGTGTTCTAGATTGTACATTTTAGTCATGTAGCAGATCGAGTGCAAAATAATACCACCAATTACTGTCCCAATGGCACCAGCTGTTGCTGTCCACCCACAGACATTTCTAAGTGGGTAATGGCTAGCCACATAATTTGGTTTGTCCAAGTCGTCAGACAATAAGTGGGATATGTGACTTCCCAGTTCCTCAAAAATACCTGGCACACCACTTGAAGGAGGGAACAGCTAGCCCTTGTCTACCAACTGTCCCCTCCCAGTGCACCAATCTCACCACAAACAAACAAAGACCCAGCTATGGGGAACCCCTCTGGTGGGTAGGGGAAATAAGAGGTGCAAAGTGGGCTAGCCGCTTGCATAAAAACATAAAATAACAAGCAGGATGACTCGAATTATTCCTATAGAAAGATTCTTTGAACTCAGAACTTCAGTTAAGATTGCTGGCATGCGACCCACCTGCGGGAGTCACTAAAATGTGATTAGTAAAGGAATGCTCCCCAGATTTCCTGTCCCCCTACCTACATCAAACTCTTTGACTCCTGGGTATGCCGGGATGGATATTTGACTTTTAATCCACAGTTAAAGGTACACTGTGAAGAAAATGTACATTTACACGACTGAATTTTATATAATGACACAACTTGTCTCCTCCTCTTCCCTTAACAAACAAGATTTGAATAGGGAGTGTCTGGGAGTGTCTAAACCGAGGTTGGACCCCTTTCCCTCAGTCAGTGCAAGCTGATAGCCAGGCCTGCGAAAAATCGTCACTATCTCAGGCACTCTGAACTATGTTGTAGAAAAAATATTTTAAACATTAACTGCTGATGTTTTCTGGTTAATCTATGCTTGTATTTATTGTGCTAGTACAGTCAAAATATCACAAATGACCCATATTCGAATGCTCTTTCCGTGTTGAGAGGGTTGGGGTGGTTTGGGTTGGAGGAAAACATTGAAAGTGTCGTTTTCTCTGCTGTTAGCACAATGAGCCATCATTCACTGTTTCATGTAAATTCAACCAAACAGCAGTAACCACTGTGTTTGGAATTAAGCGAACCAGGACTGCAGATTAGAGTCATAATTATAACCAACTTTAAGACTTTCTTGTAACGGTTTGTTCGGATGATGGATCTGTTGTCCCGTTACACCCAAAGACGAGGGGGCGTTTCTCCGGAGCAAGTGAGTCTGTATCCAAGGAGACGGTCTGTTGACTGCGAGGCGGAACGAGGTGAGCTGAAGAGTTGGTGTCGTGGACTCGTCATTTACAAAAATAGCCGGTTATGAAATTAATATCCGTTAAATGGTTGTTATCTGTAAGATAGCTTTGCATTGGAGTGATTAGTTAGCTAAAGTTAGCCCTCGTGCTGCTGTGACAGTTATGTTAGCTAACTCTCATGGACCTTTCACTGTAGCTAGCTAAGTAAACAGTAACAAGCTAACGTGCTAGTTTAGTACGAGTTCAAGGTATCTAGTACTGTAGCTGTCTTGTTCAGACCTAAAGCATGTTTTCTCAAATCATATTTTAGTTGAATTTAAATATCTGGCGATGGTTTACATACAAATAATTTGAAATCTGTTTCTCAATTCTCATATTGACTTAGGTGACCCAAATATGACTGCAACAATCTCCAAAGTCCCTTGGGGTGGAACGTATCCTCCGGTCGGGAAACTCAACTTGGCTGCCGACCCCAGGAAGATGCGAAGGATCATTGCAGAAGACCCAGAGTGGTCCCTAGCTGTTGTGCCCCAGTTATCCAACATCTGCCTGCAACACATAGTGATGAACTTTGAGGGTATGTCTGTTTGTATGTCTATATGTCTGTCTTTACATGATGTGTATGTTCACTATACATAATTCTGAATGATAGTAAAGATTATACAGTACAGAGCCTTTATATTTTGTCACAGAGAGGCCCATCCTCGACGAACTTCTCCCCAGCCACAAAGACTATGTCCTGGAGAGGCTGTCCACCTCCTTGCCCCTGCAGGTGACCTCCAACCTGATCTGCGACGAAGGCTACTGGAAACGCTGCTGCCAACAGCGCTGGGGCCGGTGTAACGTCTCCGTGTACGGCCACAGCTGGAAGCGGATGTTCCTCGAGAGGCACCTGGAGAACCTCATCGAGCTCTTCATACCGGACGTCACGGACACCAAGTCGGTGCTGGATGCGGTTCCCCTGTGCCGGGACTATGTGACCAGGCTGAACATCTCACAGCTGCTGCCGCCCATCAAGGAGCCCCAGAAGTTAGAGGAGGACGACAGCAGTGATTCGGCCAGTGACCTGAGCGTGCGGGGGCCCTCTGTCGACCACTTTGACTTCGGCATCCTGCTGGACCAACTGAGCCGCCTGGAGGAGCTACATGTGGTCTACCGGGTCAAGGGTTGCGGCATGAACTTTGAGTGGAACCTCTTCGAGTTCACCTACCGTGACTGCGAGTTGCTGGCCAGGGCCCTGAAGTCCTGTAAGACGCTGAGGGTGAGTGTCGATCGTCTCCTTAGCCAAACGGAGCCCGGTCCGTTTCTGTGCCGTGCGCCTCTTCAGTAGGCATCGAATGTTCTGGTTCAAATGAGGTGAAACGAGACCGAGACCGTCACCGGGAGCACGAGAAGCCCTGAGCTTGTGTCATAGTCGGACTTGGGTGTGGCAGTCACATGATCACATGACATAATAAACCGTAACGCCACGCCCTGCGTTTGGAACGTTCTATCGGAGCAAACGTTTGTTGAACGTTCTATCGGAGCAAACGTTTGTTGAACGTTCTATCAGAGCAAACGAGAACACTTCTTTTCTGTATGTCTTCGTGTAGGCAGGTTAATGGAAAGCAAAATGTTTGCTGCTCATAAACCTCCCTGCCGAGCCTCTCGCCAGGCTCCTGGTACCGTAAAACCCACACACTCCTTCGTTGAAGGTGCTGAGGATCCACCAAAGTAAAGTGGACGATGAGAAGTGTCGTCTGCTGGTGAACCATCTCCTGGACCACCCGTCCCTCAGAGACCTCAACCTTTCCCACAACTTGGTCGGGGACTGGGGCGCCCGGGCGATTGGCAAGCTGCTCAACAGGTGACCTGTTTATCAGGAGGCTTGCCTCACCCACACACATTAAAGTCCCTTTATAATTCATCTTTCCTCTCATAATTAATGCATATTCTTTATGCAAATTAAACTACACTGAACAGGAGTAAGCTGGAAACCCTAACCGTCTATGACAATAACATTCGGGGCCCGGGGGCCCAGGCTATTGCCCACGCCCTGGCCAAGAACACCAGCCTTCTGTCCCTGGACCTACGACTAAACCGCCTGGGCGACGAGGGGGGCCAGGTGATCGCTCAGGCCCTGCTTAAGAACTGTACCCTGGAACGGCTGCACCTGGGGGCCAACGAGATGAGCGAGCCCACGGCCACCGCGCTGTCCCAAGTCCTGGTCCAGAACAAGGTGCTGAGGAGCATGAGCCTGGCGTGTAACAGACTGGGTTTGGTAAGTGCGCTGTCCTTTATGCAAGGCGTCTCTCGAAGGTACTGAGTGACCTTGTTTCCTAGAAGTTACAGAACGTTATCAAATGCCTGGTGATTATTCGACAGGAGAGCAGTCGTGGGGGGGGTTTCAGTGTTGTCAAGGCTGAGAACGCTGTTTTGGTCGTGTTACAGAGTACCACTTCAGCCTGAGCCCAGCTTGTCTCGTCAGGGGAATTACGAGTTAACACACAGGCTTAGTTTACACTGGCAGACAAATTACGTTTTTTTATCTAACCAATCAAATCAGATCTGAAACAGGTTGCTTAAACGACTGATTAGTCGAATTAAGTGACATAGGTTGGGTCCCGCCCACAGCTCTTTCAGCAGGACTAGCTTTCCCCACTGTCTCTTTCATTAAACCATAAAATGTGTGAAGATTGTTAAAAACTAAGAAAAAAAGATCGGTATTGGGCTTTCTGTGGAAACTGAGCCATAAACACAGTGACAAATCTATTCCTAAACATGAGTCATTCACATGTCAGCTCCCTCATGCACTGATATCAATGGGGATCTAAGTGTACATTTGATTTGAGTGGAAGTTAGGATTCATCCCTACATGAATAAGCTTTGCTGTTCCATTCAATTGGAGATTTGTCTTCTTCGTAGATGCTGTATTCTATTTCAGTTATTCTGTTGTCGCTGTCAGCCAGGAAATGCAAACCTAAATTGTATTCATTATGCAAGTAGGAAAGTGTTTTGATTATATTTTTCCTGACAGACATGTATCAACGATGTCCATTAATTATAAACCACAAAACAATTTAATTGCTGCAGTATTGCTGGCAGTGTGAGACGGATTCAGATAAAGATCCTGTGAGTTGTGTGTGTTCCTTTAGGATGGAGGTAAAGTCCTGGAGGAGGGCATATCTCACAACAACACACTGCGGGAGTGTGACCTCCGCCTGACGGAGGTGGGCCAGGAGAGTGAATACTGCATCCGACATGTGATCAACAACAACCAGAACCGAGAATGTGAAACCCAGGGTGACAACGTCAAGTAAACCCATTCTGAGATGCAGAGATTTGTGAAATACAGACATACAACCCCTTCAGGTCACTGGGATGCATGTGCACCTTGTGTTTCATTTCTGCAAAGCTGCTAAATGTAGCCATGTCTATAGTGTGCTTTATCATTGAGACCAGTGGTTGACCTATTCACAGCCCTACCTCTGGCTCATGGGAAATAGCAGATGGTTTATTAGGCTGTGATAAATGTACATGGGCCAAAGGTCAGGGATAAACATGGACACAGGCGATATTCTGGGACGACTAGGTGTCCAGGGAAAGGGCTCTGAACAATATTTAAAGGGACAGTTCAGGATTTTGAAAAAACATGTATTCACATTTATTTACTTTAGGATGTCTGATGTACAGTGGGGCAAAAAAGTATTTAGTCAGCCACCAATTGTGCAAGTTCACATTTTTTATGAATTTATTGGTAAATTCCTCGGTAAAATAAGTATTTGGTCACCTACAAACAAGCAAGATTTCTGGCTCTCACAGACCTGTAACTTCTTTAAGAGGCTCCTCTGTCCACCACTCGTTACCTGTATTAATGGCACCTGTTTGAACTTGTTCTCAGTATAAAAGACACCTGTCCACAACCTAAACAGTCACACTTCAAACTCCACTATGGCCAAGACCAAAGAGTTGTCAAAGGACACCAGAAACAAAATTGTAGATTTTGTAGATTTCAGCACCAGGCTGGGAAGTCTGAATCTGCAATAGGTAAGCAGCTTGGTGTGAAGAAATCAACTGTGGGAGCAATTATAAGAAAATGGAAGTCATACAAGACCACTGATAATCTCCCTCGATCCGGGGCTCCACACAAGATCTCACCCCGTGCGGTCAAAATGATCACAAGAACGGTAAGCAAAAATCCCAAAACCACATGGGGGGACCTAGTGAATGACCTGCAGAGAGCTGGGACCAAAGTAACAAAGGCTACCATCAGTAACACACTACGCCGCCAGGGACTCAAATCCTGCAGTGCCAGACATGTCCCCCTGCTTAAGCCAGTCCATGTACATGTCCAGAGAAAGAATGCTGAGTTGCATCCAAAGAACACCATACCTACTACGAAGCATGGGGGTGGAAACATCATGCTTTGGGGCTGTTTTTCTGCAAAGGGACCAGGACGACTGATCCGTGTAAAGGAAAGAATGAATGGGGCTATGTATCGTGAGATTTGGTGTGTGAAAACCTTGTGAAGACTTACAGAAAACGTTTGACCTCTGTCATTGCCAACAAAGGGTATATAACAAAGTATTTAGATGAACTTTTGTTATTGACCAAATACTTATTTTCCACCATAATTTACCAATAAATTCATTAAAAATCCTACAATGTGATTTTCTGGATTTCTTTTCTCATTTTGTCTCTTGAAGTGTGCCTATGATGAAAATTACAGGCCTGTCTCATCTTTTTAAGTGGGAGAACTTGCACAATTGGTGGCTGACTAAATACTTTTTTGCCCCACTGTATTTATTAGTCAGTCAATCTTGGTATTTAGTACTATGGAGAAACGTTACATTTTGTCCCGGGCCCTGGGATTCCTGTCTGTGTCCCTGGATGGTGTTGTGATCTGGGCTGGTGGGTGGTGATATGGATCCTGGTCCAACCTAACGCTCCTCCACCACTTTCCTGTCAAGTTTAAAATGCCTAAACATACATTCATTTAAAATGAGGTCATTCACTGTTCTTATGGTTTAGTAAATTCAGTGTGCAGTTGTTATAAATAAAACCAAACAATTTAGGGGTCAGTTCCATTTCCTTTCCAGTCAATTCAAGTACACTAAAACTTTTCTTTTTATTGCATTTTCGTACACAATGAGAATTTAAAGGGATTCATCCCAACCCTAAGAGTGAGTACAACAATCAAATATAATTTAACCATCAAATATAATTTGATAGACATCATATTCTTCTACTATGTGGTTTTGAACTGTATACAAATTAAATGCAGAATTTCAATAATAAAAAACACATTATGTTCCAACAATTTCAAACTGTTTCATAAACAGTGTAAAGCCCCACTGTCGGTCCTGGTGTAACCCCACTGTTGTTCCTGGTGTAACCCCACTGTCGGTCCAGGTGTAACCCCACTGTCAGTCCTGGTGTAACCCCACTGTCGGTCCTGGTGTAACCCCACTGTCTGTCCTGGTGTAACCCCACTGTCTGTCCTGGTGTAACCCCACTGTCGGTTCTGGTGTAACCCCACTGTCTGTCCTAGTGTAACCCCACTGGCTGTCCTGGTGTAACCCCACTGTCTGTCCTGGTGTAACCCCACCGAGGAGAGAAGCTGGCAGACTAACAATAGTATGTCCCAAATGGAAACCTGTTCCATATGTTGTGCACAATATTTGAGCCGGGCCCAGAACCCGTAGAACCCATGGGGCCTTGTGGAAATGCACAGCATTACATGGGAAATGGAGTGCCATTTGTGACACTGAGAGCGTGGTAGTGGCACGAATGACAAGGAAACTGTAGTGAACCACAGTGCAAATAGGCAAGGGTTTTTTACATGTAAAAACTTGTCTTTGCTGAAATCTGCAGATGAAACGTTACATACAAAAATACAGTCTCCTGCAGTCCTTCCTTTATGCAGAAAGAGGCAAAAAATGTGTCTGTAACATTGGAAGGGAAAGAAAAACAATGTTCTGCCCTTCGAAATACAGTATATAGCTTTGACAGCAGTAGCCTGTAGCTACAAGATCTGTAATTGAAATTCTGTATTTACGAGATACATTTTCCTTGTATAACACCATTTCATATAGAAATGGATTGTTTTTCCATCTGAACGGAAACACTTGACCTGTCATCGAGTACGTCTACCCGTAGCGTTGTTCATGTAAATTTGAAACCACCTTTTATGCATTTATTGGTGACGTGACACATTAATCTAAGCACTACAAACACAACAGACCTTCTAAACTACTATCTCTGTATTATTTACACTATAAAAACATGGAGTCCTTTAATGAAGCCACAACATTCTGTACCCAACATTATGGAAATATCCCCAAAAGCATTCTTGGTATCAGAGTACTTTCCAAGATTATTATAGTTTAGTTCTGTATTTTGTAAAATTTTGTACAGCCCTGATTTGCTTGTTTTCATTCAGTCACAAGTTTGTTTTTATATTATTTTGTTTTAGTCTTAGGGGAGGAAACTTGAGTGGAAAGCTAGAAGACTTTTATCTTTGTTATCTTTCTCTAGAGAGTTTCATTGGTACGAGCATTAGTTGCTCGTTCACTGTGATAACCTTGGTACATACTACATACAGAATTACAACATGTTACTCGGTTTTGTACATGATAAAGGGTTTCATTTCGGGTTGTGAAATATAATAAAAAATGCATAAATCTCCATACAGGGACACCTGGGGATTTTGGTGAAGTTAAAATTATTTTACTGTTCTACTTATATTTTGTATTATGATAAAGGGTTACGTTAACAGTCTGTGGTGGGAAAACATTTTCCTGTCGCTAATAACAAAGTTAAATAACTTTCGTTGGCTGTTGTATACTGTTTATTGTTTAATGGTTAATACACATAGCTTTTACTAGCTCAGTAAACAGTCTTTATAGTACACAACTACATAGCACAGTGAATCCATCAGATGGTTCTATTAGAAATAGACCAAACTAGTTAGAGGCCGATCAATGAGCAATGGACTGTTGGCTCTGTAATATAATCGCCTATTTTTGTGACCTGTCTTAAAATCTGAAACTCCTAAGGTCTACACTGTCCGCTGTTTCAGATGTCAGACTGTTGCAGACACAATAGCCTTAATAAAGAACTCTCCTCAATTCTCTGATGGTCTTCTATAGAAAATGAGGGCATTCTGTGACTGAATCTCCTGTAACGTGTCTGACCTCTGAACTGAAGTAGCCTTCCTTCCATGATCTGTTACAGGAGCCAGGTCATCCTGCTCCACACGTCCTCAATTAAAACCCATATGGGACACAATTAGTTTCAACTGATTGACATTGTCAACCTCGCCAATACTTTAGGGAAATGCAGAGGGCTTGAGTGAAATAACAGTCCAATCAGCAGCAAGGTAAATAGACCCACAGTCCAATCAGCAGCAAGTTAAATAGACCCACAGTCCAAACAGCAGGAAGTTGAATCGACCCACAGTCCATACGGCAGGAAGTTAAACAGACAACAGTCCAATCAGCAGGCAGTCAAATAGACCAACAGTCAAACAGCACACTGTCAAATAGACAAACAGTCCAATCAAGAGTCAGTTGAATGTATCAACAGTCCAATCAGGAGTCAGTTGAATATATCAACAGTTCAATCAGGAGCCAGATGAAAATATCAACAGTCCAATCAGCAGGCAAAATGAGTAAGTGAAGCGCTTGTGGTAGAACATATGACGCCTGTAATGCACAGTGCCGTGATACAGTGTTTGTCCCCTTTCAAATGTCCTCTACTTTTATCAATGGGTCAAGGAAGTAACAGCACGATGATCATTCAAAACATGCAGCACGTCTACATCAGGACAAATTCAAAGCCATGTATTGCATGTTGGAATGGTGTAGTCACCGACCCAAGTCAACACCTAACCCTAACTAAGTGTCTCAGGAAATGAAATGAACCGTTTTTGCTGAAAAACCAAAAAGCGTCACTGGCATACAATAGGAAGAGTGGGGCAAAACTCTTCCATAGTGATTTGAGAGACTGATCAGCCATCACAAAAGAACGTTTTTGGTTGCGGTCGTCCAACCAATCATTGAGAGTGTGCGCTAATAACATTTACATAGGGTGTTGTGCATGACATTCTTCATTAAATGGAATGAATTAAGTGTACAAATCTTGTTGTATTTGGTCACTGAAGAAGTGCCCTCTATTTAACATTAGATTTTGGTTGAAGATCTGAAAACATTCTGAGTTTCAAATGCTTTTCACAGGACTGCAGACGTCCTTACTACACTCCTGAGTTGGTTTTAGGGGTTGCATAGGTGTTCTTAGGTTAGACGGACCACAGCCAGATCTATATTTTTGGCCAATGGGATTTCTATCTGAATTTTCTGAGAGTTCAACTTTCCAGATAGCCTTCGCTGTTTATTTGAAAACATGTATGATGTCCAGCAAAAGATATGTGTATATATATATATATATATATATATATATATATATATATATATATATATATATATATATATGCAATTTATTGAAACCACAACATACAAGACATGGACCCATTGAATCAAATGGTAATCAATAATTTTTTTGTTTTCCTGCTCTGTTTTGCTTGTTCACAGCAAATCATTTTATATTTTAAAATTGTCAGAGACACTTGGTTTGATATTGTGATAAATGTCTAGTTCCTTAATTAAGATGGCCAGTGGAAAGTGGCAACTAGAGTTGTAAAGCCAGGAAGTATCTAGGTTCAACAACGAAAGGTTAAATCACTGTGGAAGCATTAGAAAATAACCTGCTTGTGGATTATTTAAAGAAAAAAGACATTGATAGAATATATGTCAAATGCCCTGTTTTAGCGGCGTAATCAGTTAGATTCATACTTATTTTGTATGTTTTTTCTTTGATGCTGAATTGTTCCGGTCACACCAAATGCTGAGGCTTGTCCCTTTGTCAGTGGCAGCACAGAGTTAGTACAATATACTATACATTACCAAGTACAGCTCAGTCATTTGCTCACGAGATGATCACCAGAGTTCACCAAATAGGTCTGAGTTTTATCTTTGTGGTAACACCAGTCTCCACCACATACCGGCTGGTAATGCCTCTTATCTCAGGCTGGAGGGCGACTGGCTGAAAGAGGCTGAGGTCAGTATAATACATGTGAATGAAAAGAGCCTATTTATCACTTTGTGTGTATAGATCTAATAAAGATTTGTAATTTGTCGGCACGACTCCCCAGGCACAGATTACCGAGTCCTGTCAGCATCCAGACCCGGGATTAATCAGGGTGCTTTTCTATTAACTAGCCGGGCCTTTGGGCCAAACGTGACTGATTGGCCGTCAGTCTGCCTCTGTTCCTGGCCCCCAGTGTCTCCGGCTTTTCAGGTTAGCTGTAGTTTGATCTCAGCAGCAATGCCCTTTTGGTGATATGCTGCCTGCGACAACATCTACAGATATTTACAAAGCGTGTGTGTTTCAAGAGACCGGGGGCCATTGTCAATGGGAATCTCCTAGTCCTGTTCTAGGCTTAATCGATGTCAACAAAACCAGCTAAACTAAAATGTGTCGATTTAAGATGTGAGCTCACAGTTATTGAACTTATATCTTCATATTATTTAAATGTCTCTTGCTAGGTCATACGACTGCATTTTCCGCCTGGACTTGCCTTGATAAATGTTCTAATGTTTAGCCATTACCACAGGCCTGTTTTGTGATTAGACCTACAGAAATCCTACCGGTCTATAATTAGGGCTGACATTGGCGCTGTTTGAACACAGGCCTCTGCCTATGATGGGTGCCTGGCTGTTTCTGATATGCATCAGGGCAGATGCAGCATGCCGTGGTCTGGTCTGTCTGCTTCCCCCAACAGCAAAGCACATCTCCAAGTTATCTGATCAGTGGCGTTCACTTAAAAGTCCCATCCGAAGCCACCGTAATCTTGGAATGACGTTAAAACAATGCTGTGTAGAAAACATGCAGTCGAACTCTAATCCTGCCTTTGCATTTGTAGTCGTTTGGGCGACGGGTCATTGCTGTGTTTGTTCAGGTGTTTTTTTATGCCAAGCTGAAGTGTTAAAGCGCCAACATCCAGGCACTTAAATCGTTTAAGTATTAGGAGGTAGCTGAAAGGAAATTATTGTTTCTCAATAATCATTGAGTGGTAATTTAAAATAGAAGACTCGCTTGTTGTCAGCTGAAAAGACATCATATCATTGCATTGTTGTTGTCGTTGTTTTAATGTGTTCACTGGACGCACAAAGGAATGTGGACTGAATGGTACATGATCTGATGAAAGACTTCTCTTATGGATTCGGCTTACAGTACTGTGGTCTTTAATGGTGCTATACTAAGTTATTCATGGATCTACGTTACTATATTTAGAGTGTCAGGAAGTAGAACTGTTACTGCTTCCTGTGATATCTGACTCCTGCTGCTTGTTAACTGGATGGTACGACTGCTGAATCTGATGTCATCACCATGAAAGAACATCTGTTCCGTAAAAAGATCTTTTCAAACGCAATGGCCTCAAAAAACAACAAATAAACCTTCACTTTGGGCCTTTTTGCACTAGAAGCATGAATTGTTATGGCGGATAGGTGTTCTGTTTTACATATTAATTGACAGGACGTTCCAGTTTCCATTAACATGCATTGCCAGTTCAGTTCAGAGTGGTGTGGGTTTGAATCCAGGGATTTGTGTTTGCAGTAACTTGACTTGCCCCTTGTCGGTTTTTACCATCCAGACATGTTTTCATAGTCTACATTAGGTAGCCTATGTTAATTATTTATAATTTTCTGCTGGTTCTGTGCCTTTTTAATTTGAAACAAATGGACCAAAGAGCCTGTTGGGAGCCAAATGAGTCGCTGCACTCTGGACATTCCTAGAGTTGATCTGACAGTTAGAAAACAGCATTATATCGTCGTACCAGCCTTCTTCATACTTCTTACGTTCTTGTTTCTCTGGGGATGTCAAATGAATTGGGACTAATTGAAACGTGTTGGCAAAGCACACTTTCACTTCACCTCAAGCATCCGTTTTTGAATTAATTTACTCATTTTTTCTCCTTCAGAAATGCAAGGTAGCACCTTGGAAGGTAGGAGCTTGAAAGAGGGATTTTCAAAGCTCTAATTTGCCTCCAAAATGTGTTTAAAATGTCAACGTTTTAATTTACATCTGCTTTTCAATGAGATACACGAGCTAAAGGAATACGGATTACAAACCATGAGTTGATTTTGATATCTACAGCACCACTTAAAGTAACTGCTGTCCAGTGAAGATCTACTTAAGTTTGTTATCCCAAACTAATGTCTTACGGTCCTACACTGCTATTTGTGGTCAATGCATTTCTGTGAAAAGTGCTCAAAATGATGAGGGTATCCACCTGAAGTTGGGCAGACTATAGGAACAGACAACTGCAAACTGCCATCTGTTACTTTAAAATGGCCTGAAATGTATTTACGGGGGGGGGGATGTGACCGTGTCATGATTTGTGCAGTATTATGGTTTTCCTTGCCATCTCAAAATGTCTTTTAAATTTGGAATAATCTCAGATACACCTAAGTAAAATCCTACCAGAAGTTTCTCACACACGCAGAGTTGGGATAAATTATGTTTATGTCCCTCTAACTCCTCTCCTGAGGGGTAAAACGTACAAAGTACTTCTCCAGTGGTCCCCGGAACTTGACTGTTCACCTGGAGAGGAAAGTTCCTAGTTAAGATCTAAATGACCAGGAAATGGGAGTTCATTTAGGTCTTCATTTGATTACTTTGTACGTTTACAGCCCTGCTCCTCCTCCCTCACCACACACTCATCTTATCTAGAAGAAGCCTTAACAGCTGAGTTGTGTTTGGGTTTTCAGCTACAAGACGTCCCGTCTCAGACTCCCGAAAGAGCTAATTTAATAATTGAAGTTCTTTGCTGCCTGGTTTTGACAAGAACAAAATGCACCACAATTCAAGGTGGACATTATTCTTAGGTAGTATGCCTGTTGGGCTACCTTGCTTATTTATCATCTCTATTTATAGATAGTGTGAGGGCTAGCATGACACTTTGGTTACAGAAACTCAAAGTGATATGAACAGCTCATTGCGATTGGTCCGGAATCGTTGCGCTTAACATACGTTCGTTCAGACACAATCCTCGGATCATTAAGTCAATTCATCTCAGACTGTCGGAGTCTGCCCGTCCTGGGAATGTCGCGTGTTTGTGCGGTGAAATAGTTGTAGGCGGCACGTTGTCTCTAGCTTAGGATGAAGGAAAATTCGTTTGAGGTGGTCTTGAAATGGAGCGCCGATAACGTGCGTCTAATCCAGTGCCGTGTGCATTCTGTCGGTTAGCGGTGTCAGAAGAGGCCTGAAGGGCACGGCGACGCCGCTAATGTGTCATGCTTTGTGGTCTAACGGAAACATACATATGAGCTTTCAGTGAAGGAGGGAAGGACAGTTCAATACATTCCTCGTCCGGGACCGGGTGTGAGCGGGAGGTCAGGCGCCGGGTCATAGGGACGTCTCCAGGCAGGAGCCGTTCCGGTGCAGCGAGTGGTTCAGGCAGCCCTCGTTGCGGTGCACGATGAGCACCGGGAAGTAGAGCGCGTCCTGGTAGTCTGGCGGGTTTTCCTCGCCGGTCGGCTGGCCCGACGGCGTCAGGCAGTGGGTGCTTTCGGTGGGGCACGACACCTCGTTCAGGCTGCCGCTGCTCCGCCACAGGCAGCTGCGCCGTGAGCCGTACAGCCGCGACAGCGAGAAGCGGCTGGCGCTGAAGGGGATGCGCGGGCTCGCGCCGTTGCAAATGCTCAGGGCGCTGCGCGAGAAGATGGACGAGTTGCTGATGGTGCGATGGCAGCGTCCGCAGTTCTGCCGGTAGCCGCTGTAGCCGCCGCACACCGAGTAGGTGTTGCCGCTGCCGCGCCCGCCCGACGACGACACCTGCGCCAGGTCCATGAGGACGGCCTCCGAATAGCTGGGCACCAGCTGCTGGTTGGAGCGGATGTGCCACTCCAGCTCCGTGCTGTCCACGGTGTTGACGCGGGGCACGTGGCGGCAGTAGGGCCGCTCCTCGGAGGGCGTGGCGGGCACGAAGTCGAAGCCGAACAGCTTCTCCACGTGGTAGTGGACGTAGGCCGTGCGGTACTCCGTCAGCACGCGCAGCGGCCAGGAGAAGGTGAGCACGGCGGCGGCCCAGAACACAGAGTTGGACACGTACCAGGGAAGGTGATCCGGGTCCGAGAAGGCAAGCATGTGCTCCTTGAAGTCTACATTCTTCAGGTGCATCCCCTCGCGGGCCTCCATGTAGTCGTCCAGACCCTCGTTCTCGGTGAAGAAGCGGGCCCGCTGAGTCAGGTAGGAGTTCTCCGACTCCACGTTGGCGAAGCTAAAGCACTTGGTGAACCTCAGCTTGGTGAGCGGGGAGCTGTCCAGGCCCTGCAGGCGCTTCGAGATGTCTTTCACGCCACAGTTGCCGTAGTCGAACTCCGCCTCGGCCACGTGCGTGTTGACGCGCTCGTGGTACACCTGCGTGGTGGTGTAGGCGTCGCCATTGCGGTAGCGCGTCACCTGCCGCGTCCGCCGCACGTAGTGGTAGCTGATGGCCTTCCACCAGATGCAGGGCGTGGCCTGCTGCATGCGCACGATCCGCCCCCCGACGCTCTCCGGGTCCGCCCGGTGCTGCAGCTGGCTGCGGGCGTGGCAGTGCCAGCACTCCACCAGGTAGACGGCGTAGAGTGTGAGCAGGAAGGCCACTGGGATGTAGATGTAGCCGTTGGAGCACGGGCTCTCGTGGTACATCATGGACTTGACCTTGTAGGCACTGTCGAATGAGAGGCGGGTGACTTTGGTGACATGACACCAGGCCATGGCCCCGACGCAGCCGTACAGCAGCAGGGACAGCAGTAGGCATTTCCAGTGGCTCTCCCGGCACAGGGACTTGGCCAGAGACTGTTTCTGGGGCCGCTGCTGCACAGAGGGAAGAAGAGAGACAATATTAAAGGTTGTGGCACGATCCCATGCTCAGACCTCACGACCGTTGAACCTGCAAAAACACAGTTTTAACATAGGTGACTACACGCGCCGTCGCCCCGTCTGAGCGCGCCGTCGCCCCGTCTGAACGCGCCGTCGCCCCGTCTGAACGCGCCGTCGCCCCGTCTGAACGCGCCGTCGCCCCGTCTGAACGCGCCGTCGCCCCGTCTGAGCGCGCCGTCGCCCGTCTGAACGCGCCGTCGCCCCGTCTGA
>JACXGJ010002118.1:0-70572 GCA_016801105.1 Esox niger | reverse complement strand
CCCCCCCCCCCCCCGGGGCTGGGAAAATGCTGACTAGGGGAAGGCGGGGCGGAGTGATAATGGATTGGCAGTGCATTTCCTCTTAGCCGTGTGACCAACTTCTTATTCAGATGTTGAAAAGTCACAAGGTTATGACTTTAATCCCTGGACGAGCCATGAGAAAAAAATCTGTTAAATAGTCCCTGTCATGAAATATGCAGCTATATTGGTGTCAAGGTCTTGTGATTGACTAGCATCTGGCCCAGGGAGTTTTTACGATAAGCTGCCCTATGCTACAGAAATGAGATTTTGATCAAATTAAAACATTTCCAAGCTGACAGCTGTGTTAAAAATAACAATATAGTATTTTAACAGACTTAATGCCTGCAGTAGGTCTCGCCACTGTGGGCATAAATACTGAAAAGATTTCATCCCTTGATTTAACTTCTGCAACTCCTGCTCTACTGAAGATTCCAGAAGCACTACTTTGTCTGGTAACTTCAGCGTGCTTGTCAAAGTTGTGATGCTTCGCAGTCTTCTTCATCCTCCTCCACAGACGTACTCGCGCACACGTAGACACCCAGCGTGTACGCGAATACACACGCACTCACACACACTTAAATACACTTACACAGACAACACACCCAGCACATCCCCTTCCAAAACACTCACACCACCCCACATACATACACACACAGCACACATACACACAGCACACATACGCACGCACGCACACCCACACACACAGAAACATGAGCCTTTTAGTGAACTCTCACTGTTTGAATCTTTCCTCCTCTCAGGGTCAAGTCCAAAGTGTTTATACAAACACACACACAGACACACACACAGAAACACACACACGGACACTGTTTATACAGTCCAGCCGGTGAAGCTCCATGTTTATATAAGCTTCCAAACACAGGCCACAAATTGAAGAGAGTGTGTGTGGGCGTGATCATTTTATTTTTATTGTAGTCCGTTCATCGACCACACGTCATTGTATATTAATACATTTATAGGCATTGTGAACAGGTTTTAAACTGAAGGATCTAACGCCTCATCAGAGGTTAATGTGTACTTTCTCACTGTCACACTTGTCAGTTCCAGTGTGGAGTCTCTTCCTTCTTCTCATTCTGTAATGTCTTTGCCCTGTATACAGTGTGTACTGTATAGTTCCTCTCAATGTCTCATTCTTCAGTCCTCTGCCCCTAACTCTTCATGCCTCATCCCTATGTGAATGTTTCTCACATGTCTGTTGATATGTTGGCTTTTCCTATTTTCTCCTGCTGTTTTCACCTCAGGACATCTCGCTTTCCTCACCCCTTCCTGTATGTTTGTGTCTTCCAGGAGGAGAAGGGCATTTCCTGTGCTCTTGTTGATTTAGACTTCCTCAAATGCAGCGTTGGATTTCCCTTCATGAGAGCACAAACTAAGGTATAGCTCTTACCTTTCATGGCTCAATTAGCATTAAAATATTCTTCATTTGTTTTTGTTTTTTGCATGTTTTGAATGTTCTTCCCCCAACACCCTTAAGCCCCCCCACCCCCAAATGCCATATATTTACATTGTGTTACTTACTTTCCCTATTGTCATTTTGCATAAACAAATTATTATCTTTCTTTGTATTCCTCAGTATCATCTTGCAGTGATCTTCGACACAAGTCGCCTTTCAGGGGAAAACGAGACATTGCAGTTTTACGTTCACGCAAAAAGGTAAGTGGTTATACCCTTGATTAACATGTGTTTTAGTCTTGGTAAGCCTAAACCCAAGTAATTAGTTACATAAACACAACATGGATCAGTAACATATCAACATTTAATTTCGACACTTTACAAATGATGTAATCAGGGTTTTAGAGTACAGTCGTGAAAGTCGATCTTTCGGCTATATTGACATTGGTTATAGCATTTGCCTTGGAATTTCACTACTACACTATTATTATTACTCTAATTATTACTATTATCATTACAATTAGTTTAGTGCACACCTAGCCATCATTGTCTTTTTCTCTTTTTAAATATTATTGACTTGTGCCGTCATCTACACATATCCAGTTATTATATGAAAGGCCTGTTTTGTTTTTCTCGTAGTGCCAACCCGGAGCACAAACTGCATGACAATACGTTAGATCTGTCTATCCCACTGGTCCATGAGGTGGACTCCATTATCACTGGGTGAGTGGCTGTTTTGTTGACATTTCAACGTTTCTTTGTGAGAGTTCCTAGTTAAAACATTCTGAACTGGCATTTTAGAAGAGCAGCTACACTGGAGCCTTGGCTCAGTGTGATGGGCAGCATAAGTGGAAACTAGCGGTGTAACGATTCTCCAAATCCTCAATTCGATTTGACTTTGGACTTTTAGGTCACGATTCCACTACATTTTTGATTATCAACATTTTTCAGTGCTGGCTACACTGCTGTTAAGAATATTTGCCCTGTTTTGTAAATAAAAAACAATAGCTTTTTATTTAAACAACTTTTATTTAAATTCAATGTAAAAATTATATTCATATAGTATATTTAATCTAACACTAAAACTTTAACAACTATCAAAAATAGAACACTTACTAACAATTACAATGAAACATGTTGTTTTAATTGGTGGCAACTATGTCCAGCGTGGCATTTATTTGGCTAGTCTGCAGCTCCATTGCCATAAACTTCGCTATTCCATTTGTTATTTCTTTGGCACAAGTAGAGTTTATTGGTAGTTTGGCTCGAAATGTAGCTGGGATGGTGGATTTTGAGTATTTTGTTCAATACATTCACTACGGCACTGAATAGTATCCCTTGTTCATTACAGTGGGGGGATGTAAAATAATGTGTGGTTGGATATATAACACAATCCTTCTCCAAAGCTAATGCGGACAAGCAAATTAATAACAATAACATCAAAATAGGATTATTTGTATATTAGATATGTTCTCTATATTAACTTAAGCTCTAACTATTTCTCAATGTCCTTAAAATATTACTAATAACTTATGTAAAGTATTATTTAAATAGTAATTTTGTAACATTTATATTTTCCCCGCATCGTTTTTCCTTTGAAAATGTAGCTTACACAATAAACACTAAAGATACACCCCAGACATTTATTTTGAAGGCAAAATATGTAGTATTTTTGTTGCAGCCAAATTTAAATGAAAAATAGGTCTGCAAGTATAGGGCGATGTAGCTGTGTTTAACAGATTGGGAAGCGCAATTTGTTTAATGCCAACTACTTTACATGAACCATGCATACTCAGTTGCATGGATATGTGGAGGTGGTAACAGCTGGCCACAATCAATGACGTGCGGTCACTTAATCACAGAATCGCCAACTTCTTTTTTTATTTCAAATATTGAAATTGAACCTAATCATTGTCCATTTTTTTACTAGAATCAAATCGTTGCACTCCTAGTGGAAACTAGAGTAAAACCTGTATGGGAATAGACTGCTGTTGTATCTGGTAGTGTATGAGTCTGGTTGTCTCTTCCTGGGACCATGGACAACTGAACACACCGGACAGATAGCAGCATGACTACATTATCAGACAGCATGTTCAGAATGCAGAGTTACATTATTAGAGAGCTGTGTCACATCACATTATCAGAGAGAAGAACTGCTTTATCTGACAAGATTATCCGAGAGCAGACATTCATTATCTGACTGCATTATCTGATAATATGACTACATTATCAGGCAACATTGTCTGACAGCAGTGTTACATTATCAGACAGCAGATCTCTAAGTGAGCTGTGTAATCAGATGGCATAGCTTTTCTCTCTGAGGAGGAAAATGGTTGAAGGAGGGGACAGGATTCCCCCCCCCTTGTCTGAACCCTCTGATAAAGTGCCTCAAGAGATAAAGGGCTTTTAAGTGGGATTGCAGAATTCTTTGCGAAATCAAACATTCCCCACATTTTATGTAATTGCTTGCATTGTGCACAATTTCCACATAAAACGGTCCAATCACTGTCTTATTTGATAGAACTGACCCACCACTACAGTACGACCATGGGAATCACATTTTGAACGAATTTTTGAACGTATTTACATAATAATGTAATTGTGCTAAGCCAAACCGCACAAAAAACTTTTTGTCAATGTCAAAATCCAGGCGCAACGGTTCTATCCTAAAGATCTTTCCGGAATCCAAGAGGGATTGAAAGACATGCTACGTCCAAAAAGGGGATTTGTTAGCCTTGAATAGTAATATGGACATGGATCTGTTGGTACTATAAAATACTAAGAACTGTGTCTGAATGACTGTTTGTTGAAATGTCTCTCTATATGCCTGTTTAACTGTCCATCCACAGTGCTGTAAATCCACAATCCTTTGTGTATGGGAACTCCATCGATGCGTCTCGATTTGTTCAGCTAGAGGACATGGAGTGTAACTTCCAGCCTCTCAACTTCACCTTCCAGGTACTGGTATCACTAGTGTGGGTCAAGTCAATTTATGTCAGTTTTATTTAGAGTGTAGCTCTGTAGCACAGGTACATATTCACCTTATAAACTCTCTCTCATCCTTCTTATTTTCCATCCCCAACAATATCCATATAACCCCAGGTTTTTACCTCTACCACCTCTGACTTCTTTGTTGTCTCCCCCCTTTCATCTGTCTCTACCTAACGTTCATCCACCATCATATTCCAGGTGATTAACAATGGCCCTAGCAGGTTACCTGGCTCCATGGTGGACATCAGGATCCCCAACCGACTGGCGGGGAACGGGGCCGATATGTTCCACATCATAGACACACAGGTTTGTCTGCCTGGACTGCCACAAATGTACCTGTCCATCTGTCTGTCTAATGGCATTTTATCTACCAGTCCATTCCCCTGTCCAATGGTTGTTGATCTACCTGTCCATTTGTCTGTCCAACGGCAGTTTCTCTACCTCTCTGTCCAACAGCAGTTTATCTACCTTTCAGTCAGTCTGTCCAACAGCAGTCCACATTATTTGCAAAAGTTCTAACCTAGAGAGGAACAGTACAACTAAAGAACATCCATAACAAACATCCTTATGTGCATGCCCGTTCAACCATACATCTAGTTACCCAAGGGGCAGCATCTCTGTTGTGGTTCATCCACCTGCTGGACAGTCATGTTATTTGTTCCGTTTGGTCAACTGAAGTTCATCACCCGTGTTTTCCTTCACGGCTGAATGCTCTGAGACCACACTGGCTAACACACTTAATACAAGGCGCCATAATAGGCTTCTAGTTGATCCGTGGTCTTGGTTCACGGAACACAGGACCTATTAGAGCAGTGCAAGGCACCCTCTGAGGCCAAGATAAATGCGGATCAAGGAAAAATGTTGACACAGCTACTATAGCCTCAGCGATCACTTTGTCTCAGCAACATTTAGGCTGAGAAAAACACTGGTGACAGTGGGTGCTGTGTTTTCTTGGCCCCTGCCCCACCCCTATCATATATATATAGACTGGGGGGATCTGAACCTGTACATTGTGTCGACCGCGCGAACAGTAGGACAGGAGCTGACACTGTGGAGACTGCCGAGACACTATCCCACCCCGCACGAGCACATCTGGAATCACTTGGAGGGATTAGATGGCTTGCACGGAATGAGCGGGGGGATGGACGGAGTTTGAAACCTGGGGGGGTGTAGGACACCTGCAGAGCGTATTGTGTAACATCCATGACAGAGATCTGGAGTCACGGGGATCACGAGCAAAGGCCCTAGGAGTAGTGAACAGAAAGACCCAGAGGATATGTGTTACGTTAACCCTGACTCAGCCGCGTTTCCCCCCCGCTGGGATGTGAAGAGATCATACATCTTGCAGTGAGGTTCTCTTCTACTGTATTATAGTTAAAGACTCGGTTAGCGCCACACAGATAAGATAAACAGGTGGCGGAAGTCAAACAATGTGCTGAAAGACACCGACTTTCATTCGTATTTCGGTTTTAATTAAGTGTAAAGACAATAACAACAACAACAATTTGCTTTATTATCTTGTTTTTGCTAACCAAGCACTGGTTCAACAGTGGTTGGAACACATGCAGTGTTATTTTGATCCACCCAGTTGGGTTCTGGGATTAACCCAACATGTTGGATTGTTTGGATAATCTAAGCACTGGCTTATTTAACCATCCACATATTGTTTTATAGGGGCCACGGTCTGTTAGTGGCACAACTAAGGGTTGTAGCCAGCTACTCTACATTGTGTCATGCCTAGGATCATTCCATAGCCATGTTTTTTTGGCCATATCCGCCCCTTCACATGTGCCTTCGAACGTAGCATCAATAACCCATATCCCTGCATCAATAACCCAGTTGTTTTTAAAGAAAACAAACCGACTAGTGCCCCAACACCTACAACCTGGCAGTTGGGTCAAACATAAAAGCAATCAGTTTTAAGTGTATTGGGGTGTAGGATGTTTCTAACAAAGTAACAAAGAATAGAATTAAACCCAGTTGATTTCAATCTGGATGGGACCAAATGGTGATCTTAACACTTATGCCAAAAGCAACATTATTTTTCATTAGCCAGGGTACTGGATGCTGTTGTTAAACTAATAATATGCTTCGGGGTCAGCAATGCCTTTATTTATATAGATAATATATATCACAGAGAAAAGACTTGTGCTTTTACCTTAGGGAAACTCAATTCCATAAATCTGTTCAGGATTCCAGAATATTCAAATATCTTCTAGGAGGGTCTCTGTTTGTCTCACTCTCAGAAGTGAAAAACAAAATTCTAGTAAAATGAGGTTAATAAAGGTAAAATATGGAATACACATTGCTTGCTTTCATTTGCTGTCTTTCTCTTTCTTCACTTTTCTCTGCCCATCTTTATCTTTCTCCCCTCTTCTCTATTCCCTCATCTTTGACTCTTTCGCTCCTCTTCACTGTCCCCCATCTTTCTTAGGCCCTAGTAACAATAATAGTGTGCAATACAGAGAGCAGGGTGTTGTTAAGGACATGGACATCCTCCCCAGCCAGTGGTCTGAAACAATACAACAATACAAACAATACAAAACAATACAATAGAGGTGCTGTGAAGGGGCAGATTGAGTGAAGATGATTGGTGGAATTAAAGCCAATAGAGAGGTTAGAGAACACTAGACATTCTGTGTGGATAGATCCGAGGGGAGAAAGGGAAGGGCTCTGGGTGGTGAGAAAATGTTTTGTTTATTATTTGAATTATTTATTCTAATAATTCACTATCACTTGCTTTGGAAATGTAAATGGGGTGGTGGTTTGGGGTGGTGGGTGGGGTTTTTGTGTTTGAGGGTGTGGTTGGTGGTGGTGGTTGGTGGTAGTTGGGGGTGGTTGGGGGTGTGGTTGGTGGTGATTGGGGGTGTGGTTGGTGATGGTTGGGGGTGGTGGTTGGGGGTGTGGTTGGTGGTTGGGGGTGTGGTTGGGAATGGTAAGCCCCCCGTGCACTTAATCCGTCCATCATGGGAACACCAGTAGAGGCCCCATCCTCCATCTAAACCTCCTGTCATCTCCTCAGATCCAGAAAAATGCCAGGCAGCATCAGCTGACAGTACACCTGATAGACAGTCTGAATCCCAAATGCCACCCTACACCCCAAGTAGTATGTTACTTTTGACCAGAAACCAATGTAAAACCCACTCCCCTGTGAGTCCCACCAGCTGCCTGCCATCTGATCAACATCCGGTCAGGGGAAGCAGGCACAGGCTTTTCCCAGCGCTCACGAAGCATCCCTCGGCCTGACAATTAAAACAAACCGACAGCGCGTCGAACTGCAGAACACATTGTGAATGCTGGACGGGGAGAAGATTTTATGACCATCGGAGGGGTTTTAAAGTCAAATCGTTGATTTTGCTCTGGAGCTGCTTGTCAAATGTCTACATTGTTGAAGAGTGTTGATGTGTTTTCCTGTTTTCCCTCCCTACCCCTCCTGTGGCTCCAGGTGGCCGAGGGAAGGGGGAACTGCACCCCCCATCGGAACCCTCAGCCCTGTACGCTTCCGCAGGACAAAGACAGTATCTTCCACACCATCTTCGCCTTCTTCACCAAGTCTGGCCGTAGGGTCCTGGTAAATTAACACACGCATGCACAGCCACATTTGATTTGGGGCCCCCTCACCCCTGTCAATCGGACCCCTAAATGACTGCTTATGTCGCTCATGCCTAGAACCGGCCCTGCAACATACGTGCAGAGACAGAGAGACACACATCGACACAAAAACACACACATACACATCTGGACTGTCGCAATCAGTAGAATCTCAGGACTCATGGAAATCGTTTACCTCGCGGATATATAATGTGTTCAGTGTCGTAAAACATCTGTTCCTCCCTCTGTCTGTTTCCCTCCCGGGCCCTCCCTCATGGTGTTTCTTTTTCTCCACCCCTCCGCCAATAGGATTGCGACCGGCCAGGAAGAGCATGTTTGTCCATGTTGTGCACTTTGGGCTCCCAGGCCAAAGAGGAGGTCATCAGTATAGATGTGAAACTCTTACTGAACACAGAGATACTCAAGAGGGTAAACTTACGTTAATCACATGGACGTTTCATACTTATTACATAGTTGTCACATGTTCTGTCTATTTGTTACGTTGACTATTTAATACATTAATATATATATAAGTAATTTTTACATGTGTTCAGCGATTATATTTCAAAGCTTTACACAGGCTTTTAATGATGGGAATTGAAGTGTTACTGTAAAGTAATAACAATCCCCCCTTCTCTTACACATACACACACTTACACATACACCTTCAGGACAGCTCGTCACTGATCCAATTTGTGACGAGGGCTAACGTGAGAGTGGATAGGAAGGCCGTGGAACTCCCTAATGGCCAATCAGAAGACACGTCAGTAAGTACATTACCCATATAGATTTCTTACTGCAGAGCCATGAGCATTATGTTCACATCCATTCACCGTGTTCCAGGGGACTCATTACACCATGGAACGGATGTCATTCAGACATTTTAGCAGCCTTGACAGAAGTCATTCAGACATTTTAGCAGCCTTGACTAAATGTCCTTCAGACATTATAACAGCCTTGACTGAATGTAATTCAGATATTCGAACAGCCTTGACTGAATGTCATTCACATATTCGAACGGCCTTGACTGGATGTCATTCAGATATTCGAACAGCCTTGACTGAATGTCATCCGGACATTTCAATGCCTTGACTGTGATGTGTTGCGCATCAGGCTGACTTGCGTGTTGAATCAAGGAGCTGAATGTGGAAGCTGATGCAGAGATGTAATCCCGATAGGGAACCAGCTGTGTGTGCGTGTATGTGTGGAAGGTGTCATTGTATTTGGGGGTCCTCAGCTGTGCTCCTCAAGGGCCTTTTCTCCTCTGAGACAGCAAGATGGGTTGAGTGATTGGACATGTGCCTGTGGAACAGTGGAGGGAAGTGATGAGCAGTCAGCGTCCCTCCATCCCAGATCCTCTTAGCTGATTAGGTTGACGACCTCCAGGCCCAGCTGGCTGCTCCGTCTCCTGACCTAGGCCCCACCGCGCTGCTCCGTCTCCAGACCTAGGCCCCACCGCGCTGCTGCATCTCCTGACCTCCAGTCGCTCCAGTTCACTGCTAGCCCCAAGATTGAGACGAGACTGACTGCCCTCTCAGCGCTCGACTTTAAGTCCCCGCCTCCCCAGTTGAACCTTGAACCCCCGAGTTTCGGTTAAATGAACTACCCACAACCCCCTTGGCATGTCTCTGAATTCACTAACCCTGGTATATATCACTCAAATTTCCCTACAGGAAGATTTGAATAATTATAATTATCTTGTCAGATTCTCCGCGGTGTGGTAGACCTGGTATATGTGAAATATTTTAAGAGATTATCATTATCACTTCTGGTCTCCTGGGAGGATATAGCCTTGGTTAATCTTTACTGTGATCAGGTCCTTTGTCCATGCTTCGGTTCTTAGCAGGCTTGCTGTTCATTAACAGTTGACCAGACGTCGTCTTTTCCCAATGTGTCACGGCAACAGGTGGTTGTTGTATATATCCGAAGAATTCTATGAATAAGAACATTCAGAGCAGAAAGGTTCTTAATGTTTTGGTCCACGTTCGTTGGATACCATCGTGCTGACGGCACGTGCACGCTAACGCAAATAGTCTGGCGTCCGCAATGACAGAAGGTACCCTCCATGATCCCAAGAGAGAATGGGTGAAACAGGGTGATTAATCCTGGTCACCTAACCGGCTTCGGTTCCCATGTCTCTGTCTCTCAGCCGGCGTTGCCACATCTGGATCCTAACATCCCATGGGACCTGGAGTCTCACACGGCGAAGTGGTCAGATGACCGTCTGCGGTCCCAAACGGCATCCTATTTCCTTAATTGTGCAATGGTTTTCCTGCAGGCCCTGTTCAGCAGCAGGGCACTGCATAGGAATAGCCTGTCATTTGGGACTCACCTTGGCTGTATTCTCCACTGAACACATCGCGGTTTGAAGAGGTTACGTTTGTCTATATTCCTCAAGGTCACAAGATTTTTCGCTATGCACCGTTTGTTCCTGTCGGAATGGTGTATTATTGTGGAAGCCTGTCGGAGACAGATGAATACCAGAAAGATTTCCCACCCTCAGCCCCAGACCTTTTTTCATGTACTACTCAAGATCTTTCTTAAATGTCCTCAGTGTTTGTTTAAGTTTGTCTGGACTGTCAGATGGGATGAGCTTTGCAGGTCTGGGACTGTATTTCTTCCAAGCCGGCTCAATCGGCAGAATATGTTCTATTTAACATATATTTTGAAGACAAACTTTAAGTACCAACAGTGAAATCTGAAACAAGTTATTCCTCTTAAACCTGCAGTTTCTTTTTTTCACTCATATGTAATTCTTCATACTTCTTCATAATTGACATTCGTCATACTTATAATGCCGTTTTTGCATTCCTGGCATGCGCAGACACAGTAAAATGCACATGCGTAAATACACACACGAACACACAAACACACATTATTTTCCATCTAGCAACTTGTCAGCATCTTCTGTGTTCAAAGCTTGTCCCTGGTCTTGTGGTTGACAGTTAGCTTAGTCATGAAGGGTTAAATCAACTGAGCCTTTTCTTCAGAATGAACACGGATAATTTACTGGATATCAATGAACCATCGTCATGGGAAGTAGCCAATCAGAAATTACATGAAATGTACCATGTTCTATTGGTCTGCCTTGTTTTCTAGACAGAAAATGTTTGTTGTTCTCATTTGTTGTTTGCCAACTAGGAAACCTCAAGCTCATAAATTAGATTATTATTCAGCAGTACTGAATTAATCATTTTAAAAGCAGCATATTACAATATGAAGTCGAATTTCACACACATTTGGAGTCATTCCATACAAAGTTAAATGGCTTTATACATACTTCCAATTATGATGGATGATTCAAAAATGTTATCTGTAGGGCCTGGTTGACTTGAGGAACCGCACAGTCTGTTGTATTCTTTCATTTGGAGATTATTTCAGTTGTGTGATTTACACAACATACAGCCAATGGATCATCTAATTCATCCTGTTGGACATCAAACATATTTTAAATGTCCATTTGGAGCACTCCTCCAGACATCCTCGTCCCTGACACGGCGGACACTCAATCCCACACAGCAGCCTATACCTTATAAAGTACACTACCATCAACAGTTCACTGTCAAGTCTTATAGAATCTGAGCAATGGTAGTGTACATTAAAAAGGATTTGGGACGCAGTCACGTAATAATCAAGTAAAAACATCTTTATTGTTTTGGAAAAGGAACTTCCCAAGAGCCTGTTTAAAAGTAACAGACATTTCACCGGAGACGCTTTATCGAGCAGGAAATATACATCATACGCGTGTCCTTCGCTCTGTTCCAAAACAGCACCTGATTCTTTGCACGGTGCACTTGGAACGACTTCTGTTCTGTCGTGCTGGTCGTGTCAGTTGTAACCCGCGTACTGTGTTTCAAATGTAATCTCACACGTGAGGATTTGAAGATGTCGCGACGGACTGCGTCCGAAGGGACTCTTGTGGCGTCCAGCCGATGTTACGTCGACGCTCAGACACCATATGGAATCCTTTGGAAATAATCTCGATTAAACTTTCCTGTTGAAGGGAAAAGAGGAGACTTAGGTATACGTCATTTCAAAACCATTTAAGACTAAACCAGACGGCTGTGATTTGATATACGACATCAGGTTGTGTCTTGTAGTTGTGTTCCAGGAGTGGGCTGTACGCAACTCTGCATTCGAGGCTATGTTTAATTGTATTGTCATTCTGTTGCAGCTGGTGTTTGAGGCGCTCCATAGCCAGGAGCCAAGGGGCTATGTGGTCGGTTGGATCATTGCCATCAGTCTCCTAGTGGGAATACTCATCTTCCTACTGCTGGCGGTGTTACTCTGGAAGGTAACGCAAATTCAGACAGAAATACCCGTTGCACTCTTCAATACAGTGAATGACATCTCTTAGCAGGTTTGTTTTAAGATAGCTTGGTGGAACAACCACACAACCCCTTAATAGTGTACCTATCCTAATGAAGTATCTATTGCTATAGTCAGTACTCAAAGATAGAGTGATGAATGGATTATAATGCAATCTGTCGTTAGACTCCAGCTTAGACCACCACCTCTAGTTGGGAAACACAAACAACCATATTAATTTGCTTCCTGGTTCCCACCCTCTTTCTTTACATCCCTAACCGGAGTACACAGAGATATTCTCCTGGACCAGTATGAGAGATGATTCATGGAGTCAGATGAGCGCTACAATCATTGTTTAAACATTCCGTTTCTTAGTGGGGAACATTTTTTCTGTGACTACCAAATGATCTTATAGGACTCGGTTCAGCCAATAAAGCATTTGGGATATCACACTTTTTGGAAATTCAAAAACCCAAAGTAATAAAGGCCAGGGTCATTAAAGACTGTGCCCCATGATTTACACATATGACAAATTTTTCCTATCCTAATTATCTCCAAGCTATTTAATTATCTTCCCTCACCACCTAATTATGTTTAATTGCTGTGTCATGGTAATGTCGCCACCACTGAATAATGACAATTGGCAGAAGAACATGTTTGCCCCCAGTTCTTAAACTCGTAAACAACAAGCTGTATTGTTTGTGGGCCTGTACAGCGTACAGAGACTATGAACCCATGTTTTTCCCCGTGCCCGTTTTTTTTACCATTTGCAATAAATGATTATTGTGATTTGTTACGGGCAGTAACACAGTG
The DNA here is from genome assembly GCA_016801105.1 of Esox niger. Classification (NCBI taxonomy): domain Eukaryota; kingdom Metazoa; phylum Chordata; class Actinopteri; order Esociformes; family Esocidae; genus Esox; species Esox niger. The sequence continues at coordinate 57,438 of JACXGJ010002118.1, read as the reverse complement.
TTTCGGTCCTCAAGCCATTGTCAGTGCTCCATTTTCCAGGGCTCAGTTCTCACACAGTCCAGTTGGATTAAAGCGGCATGCAGTCAGTCACATGAGAAGCTGCTCTTGGCCGGGCTTTAACAACCGTACGAGGAACAAAACACGGACCTTGCTATAATTTACGCCGACCATGAACACACACGCACGCACACACACGCACGCACACACACACACACACGCACGCACGCACATCGCACTCCACACACATGAAACCGAGCGAGATCTCGGGAGGGGAAATGGCAATCACACCAATGCCTAGGTCAGAGGCCCCTCACATCTCTTCACACAAAACGTCTATTCTTTCCTCTTTTCTAACTCCCTTCTTTTTCCCACTGGGAAAACCACAGCTAAACTCTGGAATGTTGGTCCCGGGATGTTTTGTGCGCGCATGTGGAGTATGTGCAAGTGCGTGCATGTTTCTATGCGTGTGCATACATTTTTACATGGGTGGGTGCGTGTTTCTCCGTGTGTGCCCGTTTAAAACCAGCCACCCGTCCCCCATTCCTTTCCCTAAGTCCTTTTACCCGGGAAAAATCAACGCCTCTTATAAGAGCTGCATGTATTTATGGCCCTGGTCAGGAGTAGTGGCCTGTAGTGAATAGGGTGACATTTGCGACGTTGCACTCAGGTCTGTATCAATGAACGGTCTGGTCGAGTGGAGAGATCAATGAATGGAGTTACTGCTAGAGAGAGAAAGAGAAACGTAATCGTCTTTTGTTTTTCCCGCTGAGCTTAGCCTCACTGATTTCTTACAATGTCGTCTCTTTGTTTAGACACTCACCGTGGTCTGTTAATTTGACGCCTGTCTGTATTTTTCATTATGTGCTATCTATTCATCTGTTTGTCACCATTGCTTTCCATCTATCCAGCATTTACTGAATCTGTCTGTTAGGTTCTCATACGAGCTTCCCTCCATGTTAAGGAGTGCAAAATCCAGTTTCAGACAGCTCGATGCTTTTTGAAATTGCAAATTGAATCAGTTTGCCTGTTGACTGCTGATTGGGTCACATTCCTATTTAACCCTGAGCGGCAGTTACTAACCCACTTACAACTACAGCAAAACACATTACAGTGATAACCCTTCACACAACCATCACGTCACCATTTCATAAAACATTTAGAAGAGCAGAAACAAGATAAAGCAAGATGAAAAATCCAGGAGCAGAACGGCAGACAGCCAAACCCCTGTAACCATTGCGGGGGCAACGCGTCTCACCATTCATCCAGTCTACAAACCCTGTGCTGGCCGGTGTTCTGAACCTCCTCTCACGTGGTTCATGCTTGGTGGTTTCTGTATGATGGCCAGTATATTAGAGACTAGTGATTCTCGACTAGTCAAATATCTGTCGGTTGGTCCACCTCACTAACCGCTGCTCTTTCCCACTGACCCTTAGAATAACTTGGAATGGTCTAGCGGCCGCAGCCTTAGTGATACACGGACCAGTACAAGCGTGGGTGGGAATCCTACACCCAACTGGCCCACACTCACCCGTTCTTCTTACTTTCCAGTCAGTCTTTGAATGTCTTATATAATAGATACTTAAACATAAAAGCATTGACCCCGAAGAGCAGCTGGGCAGCAGGCAGCGTAGTTCTTAGAGCAGTTGGTTACTGATGGTTTTGCTGGCAAGATTCCCAGTGCCGAAAAGGTGAAAAGTCTGTTGTTTTGCCTTTGAGCAAGGCACTTGCTGTATTGCGTCTATATGAGCATCTGCTAAATTACAAATGGTCAGACGTCTGGGCATCACTCAAGTTGTCCCTAACATCTGAACCTGAGATTATAGCAACTGTCGAGTGTTGAAGCCCATATGAGCCGAGGCAGTGGTCTAAAAACCTTGTAAATCTTGCCCGGTCAGACATCTGGCCATAGGGCTACGTCCCTCCCCACTGCACCTAACCACTGACCCTGAGCTAACAGCAAGTGTTTTCTTCTCTCCTTCTCAATTTCTCTCCTTCTCCTCCTTTTCTCTACCCTTTCTCCCAGATGGGTTTCTTCCGCCGGCGCTACCGAGAGATCATCGAGGCCGAAATGAACCGGAAGGATAGTGATGAGAGCTGGGATTGGGTGGAAAAGAACCAATGAGAAACAAAGGGATTGGGTCAATGGATGATCCAATCAGCTGGGGGCTTTTATCACAGCCAGCAAATCAGGACCAAGGGCCCTTCAATCTTCCATATGTGGAAGAGAAAGAAATATTCTCCGGATTTTTCGGAGGGAGACTTTAATATTTTGTGGGAGGGGGACCGGAGATCACGGAAAAAATTGACATCTGAGGTGATGGTCGGTGTGGCTTGATAGGGTCACTTTCATAAGGACCCTAATTACTTGCAACAGTGAATTGGAATTCATTTTTCTTATTGGACAAGCCCAAGGATTTCTTTCCTGTTTCAGCCTGTTAGATATTATCCACTTTGATTCGTGAACAAAATCATAACCCAAAAATCGGGGGGGGGGGGGCATCTTTATTAGCAGGGGTTTTCAAGATTTTACGTTCTAAAGATGTTGCAGTGTTCTCAATGAGAACATCATCAACGCAGACGTTTATGACAGAATACAGAAGAGGATATGAAGACAATGGTCATTGGCCAATCAAATGCCCTCAGACCCCAACAACTGAGCAAACGTGTGTGCGTGTGCGCATGTGCGTGTGCGCATGTGTACGTGTGTCCAACTCTTCACACCCCATTGAGAGATTTCCTCTGTGTCCTACACCAGGATTGTAGTCCTAACTTTAAGATACGCTGCTCTCTTTGGCCTTCTGTCTTTTCATCCTCGGCAGGTGTCAGTTAATACTCTCATGCATTGTTAAAACTTACTTTGATAACATTTCATGTCTATAATATCAAAGGTCCTACAGTGTTTCTTCAGTTTGGTGACCAATGAATAGGACACTTGCTAAATAATTCAATCAGTCCCTTGGTGCCTTTGGAGTTAACTTCCTGCCAATCCAACGAATGGAGATATCTTGCTGAAAACAGGAATGAACATGTTCAGATAGATGAATTGTTCGGAAGATAAATTATTGTGAGATTTATCGGAACAGGGAATTGCGTCAGCTGAATTTATTCTATTTTTATCTGCAACTGTCCAAGTGTTCCACATCCCTGAATACACTCAAGGAAGTTTACGTCTTTGTAAAGGAAGTGGAAATGACACGGAAGTGACACAGATATTATCGGACAGGACAACGAAAACCCTCAGGGCTCTGTTTTAATAAAGCAAAATTTATTTTTATACATATTGAAGCCATATTGTGTTAAATTGGGGCTTTGAGAAGGGGTTTGTTGTGGGTTTTGAAGTCTAATGTTAAGCATATATATGTTTTTCTATAAAGCACTGATGTCCTAGTTGATACGAGTTGATTCCGTGTTTCCAAAGATTATCCTTTTGTTTCAAGGTCAAAGATATGTCATGTAAAATATGGTATATGAGTTTGTATATTATTCTTGTGACATTTCCTGAGTGGGAAAGATTGTATCTTTTAATTCCGTACTGTATACTGCTCACAAATATCTCTTGAATATCTCACATGTTCCATAATGTTTGCTACAGTAAGTGGGTAACTTCTTAAAGTCTTTTCAAATCAACATTCGATTGTTATGTGGAGACTTTCCACCATAAAAAGATACATTTTGTCACACATTAAAGTAGTCACTGTCATGAAGAAAGACTGAATATCAAACCAAATAAGTTTTTAATGACTGTACTGGTCCAGATATTAAATCTATATATACTAAAATGGAATCTCATATCAGCCATTACCCAAGGAAGCTGCCTGTTGTTACTAAAGCAGATGCCATTGACACCACTGTAGCTAGAATATTATATTCACACTTAATTTAGACACATTTTGCAAAGAATTGTCTTCACGGAGTTATATATTCTGAGTCCGCCAACTGAGTCGTTGGATAGAGCAGAGTGCATGAACAAAGTAATCATATTAAGGTAAGCATTTCTGTGCCAAAGAAACATTCTTCTCACTGCAATTACGATTAGAATCTCATCAGTGGTGTATGCCAGAAGTCATGACTCAGACAGGAGTTGAGAAGGCTTCAGAAATGTTGGTATTATCATTTTTATTTCAATGAATAATTCCTATTAAATTAGTGAAGTCAAGGATGAGAAAGGTATTTACTGCATGAACTGTAGTAATGACATTGTAGTACAAAAATAATTAGTATTCCTGATGATTCAAACGTTAAGATAATGTATTGGTATTGAGCCATTCATTAGATGCTAGTTAGAAAATTTTGTTTGACAGTTAAAATGAGTTGTTTTTCCCAATCTCTCCAATCTTTTGAGGCTACTAAAAATGTGCAATATAGGTTACATTCATTGAGTATCAAATGTCCAAAGCTGTTTTGGCAAAGAGCTACTGCTCAGGTATCCAGATGAATAATAACAATAATTGCCATTTTTCTAAAGTTTTCAATGACAGTGTTTTTATAATCCTCAATGTTGGTTCATGTCTGGTTATGTAAAACATAACAGTGACCAAATAGAAGAATATTTTACTCTTGGTGGCTGGACGAATATAGCGTGGGTCCAAACTCTGTTGCTTTGTGTACATATTTTTGTTTCAGTTCATGTTTACCATAGTTATGCAATGGTGAAGCTGAACATTACAGTTTGAATCCAGGCTTGGATAAATATCTGAAATTGAAAAAACTACACCTATTTAGCCACATCCATCCCATTAAGAGAAGCCCACCCCATATGGCAAAGAAACAGGAGTGAGTAATGCCCTAAAAATAGAAAGGTTAGGGAATGTGCTGCTCTGTCCTCCATCACCACATAAACTTCTAAGGCCAATGGAAACTGCTCGGTTTTAAAACAACATGTTGGAATGTAAGTGTGCTGAAATGAAGCTACAAACTGAGATACATATTTAAAAAAGCAGCTCTGACACTTTCCACAAAGGTATACAGTTGTGTGATACATTTTAATCTGCATGACTCCCAGATCTCCACCTATAAAGCACATAGCTCATTGAGAAATAATTTGTGAGAAACCTATGAGCCTGTAGTGTGCCCCAGTGTCTGTATCTCAAAGTGTGGATCTGTATTTTCCACAATACGAGCAAAACCCATGACATTTCAAACCTTTGTGTATTTTGTACGATGTTACAAGCGAAAAGTTTCATGCGGATGTGAGTTTTTAGACTGACAGCTGTGAGTATAAAAAGGGTTTAGGAGTTTATGGACGTTCAATCCACCACTGAAAGCAGGATAGTGCAAAAATATGTGGCGCGTATCAAAATGTTGCTTGGCTGATCAGAGGGGCTTTGTGTGATGATGATGATGATGATGATAAGGAAAAGGAGGAAGCTTTTGAAAAATTACCTGTGCAGTGATCTTTACCAGGCTCTGTAAAAATAAATGTACCTTATATTTTAACTTCACCCATTCATTTCACTGGCATGCCAAATACTGTACACACACACTTCTTTGCACCTGAAATCATTATCTGTGGGTGTTAGCAGAGAGGTGAACACTTGACATGTTTTGGTTAACTGTGATGGTTTATTTTTCATTTGTATGTTGTTTCAACTTTCTCACACTATTGGTATTTGAGGTTGGTTTTAGATGTACTACTGTCACTGAATTATAATTTGTATACAATTATTGTTCTGTTATTGTTTAAACATGTTCAAGCTGTATATTTATCTGTTGATAAATTTGAGATTAAAACAGTGTTTTCTGTCTTGCTTTTAAATGAAGAAATGTTCTCCAAACCTGACATTATTGCAGTCTATACCTTTGTTGTGGTGCGTGGCACCCTCTGGTGGCAGACCAATAGTTAGCCTTTGGTAATAATAAGAAGGAAATGCGAGCTGATATGCGTTGGTTGCCATGGAACACTGACATCAAGCGCACTGCACCTTGCTCAGTCACTTTTAAATAATTCATGTTAATGTCAAGATGAGACAGGACTACAGCACCCTGCTCCAACGGAAAAGTGGATAGAGTTGTCATCGTCACAGGTAAATTCAAAATTATGTTCAACCAGCCCGTTTAAAATAAAAGACGAACAGGCATTGCAGAATGAAAGTGTTCATCTTCTCTTGAGAAAAAATTTAATACTTTGAATGTCTTCTTTAAAACAATGTAGTTAACATATTTTATTCAGTTATTTATAAAAGGTTATCTAGTTTTGCATGTGTTTTGAAAACATGTCCACTGACCAATAAATCAAGATTTTGGACAATCCCAAATTTTACGAATTCAACTTCTCATAACATCCCTTTTGTATTTCCTTGGTAGGTTTCACACCCAGTGTTCCAGAACGACATGGCTTCACTCCTGGGGCAGGGAGGCCTGATCAACACAGCCGCTGTAGAGAAGGTGGTGGCACCGATTGCATCACACCTGATCTACTTGGTTCTGTTGTGTGAGGGGGCAGACAGGCAGGAGGGACCAGAACATTTCAGCAAGCTGGAGGGGGCAGCACAAGTTGTAGCCAGATCCACGGAGAACATGGCTGCTGTTGCTTACAGGTGATCGAATCCTGCATTCCAGTTATCTCTATCCTTTTTCTCAATATCTGCACTCAGTTTGCCTGCATTCAAAGACTTATATTGCAACAAGGAGGCTCTGCATTCCACACAATTGTGCAATATCCAATTCCCAGTTATTGCCTTGTTTCAAGCAATTCTTATATCCCGACAGAGAATATCTTTTTGTTTTCAAGGATGAACATAGACATCTTGGTTGGCTTTGTCAATGTATTATTTTGTCTTCAAAGGTGTTTAGAAGTCACAGAAGATGAGGAGATGAAGAGAGAGATGTTAGGCCTAGTGGAGCCTATGATTCTGTCTGGTCAGCATGTCCTGTTGGCAGCCCAGAAGCTCAGTATTCAGCCAAGCTTAGCTGAGCACAGAGAGGAGCTCATCTCAGCAACACAGAATGTCCTGCTGGGAGTGATCAAAGTATGTAGTTCAGCATGTAAATCTCAACGTTTACTATGGCATCTCTCAATTCGTAGGAAGGACTGTTTAAGCAAGGTGTACATGGGTTTTTACCAAGAATCTCTGAAAATTCTTGTTATCGATTATTTCCATTGCTATGTCCAGATACTTTTAGTAGAGGATGATGCCACTGTGAGAAAGGTCCTAGCAGCTGCAAAATGGGTGTTGGACTGCCTCTCCCTTCTGGGTTCCTCCCTGGACATCCAAGCTTTACTTAAGGCCTTCCAAAAGTTTTCGGAGGCCCTGGTTCTTCTGAACAAACTGGTTGTTGAACGGGCTGAGGCCCTACAGGTAATTGAAAGGAACATGCTCAACCCAGCCTTGTAATGACAGCTGATTACTGCATTCATATCTTTCTATGGTCAAGTGGAACAGAATATGACAAAATCAATTTGGTTCCACCTAATAAACTCCATCCTCTTGTATGAACAGTAAATGATAAAATGAAAAAAGGCAACCAGTGATCCAGTACAGTAGATGCAATTCAAGTCTTTATTTTTTTTTTTCTCTGCAGGACCCTACTCAAACAGAGAACTTGCACTGTTGTTTGGATACATTAAAGAAATGCATCTCCTTGCTTCACACAGCTATTGTAACCACCATAAAACACCCAACCAGTGAGCAGGCCCACACCTCCAAAACGTACATTCTGGGCAAAGTGGAAAGCACAGTGAATGACATTGTCACAACACTCAAGAGTGAATGCCGTAGAGGCGGTGGCGTCTTAGGTATGTGTGGGTACTATACTGAGAGACGGGACAGTTTGATAAGACTCCTTGCCAGTTCTTCCTCAATCAGGGACAGTAACTTTGACAGCCTCTTAAGAGACCTTGTTTTCCACTGCATCGCAGTTGCTAACTCCTCCCGGGTGGAACTGCAGCACAGTCTGGTCGATCACTGCCGACATGCCCTACAGCTCTGGTCAGAAATAAACAGACTCGTAAGGTTTCCGGATAGTCCTGATGATGATAAACTGAACCAGGTTTTACACAGTATCTGTTCTTCATTGATGCAGCGAATCTGGCTGCTTGACCCTGACGTGATGACTGCAGTTTTTTACCTCATTATGGACACCGGTTGTACAGCGTCAAGTTCACACAAAGTGCTGGTGGATTTGGTTGGACAGGTTCTAGAAGGTGATTCAAGCAAAGATTTCCAGAACAACCCAGATTCTATGCAGCCCTTGCTCATGGATCTTCTCTCACAGGCTGATAAGATGATCCAGGTTGCCGGTTTTATTTCGGCATTTGCCACAGATTCTAAGGGTCTAGAAAACATGGAGAACTCAAAGGTATGCTTCACACGGCTGAAGGCTGGGATTAAAATGGTCATGCTGGAGTTAGATAGCAACAGTTCAGACTCTGAGACGTTCTTTGAAGTTGTGCAAAACCTTCATGATCTGTGTCAGCGATGGGAAGAGGAGACCATTCAGATGCAGGGTGCTCTTTGTGACGTCCTCAATGTTAAAGAGTTCACTTCTTTGGCAGTTTCTGAAATGGCTAATGAATGGCGTGAATGCAACACAGCGTATAAATCTAAGAACCTCAAGTTGTTCCATAAGTTTGCTGATAACCTTCTTTCCCAGACAAAACAGGTGTTCCACACTGTTAGAAGGCACATAGACAAAAGTGACAACCCTATTTATCGCAATGGTCTTCTAGTGCTGTTGAAACAAGTTGAGGCATCACAGACCAAGGTGGTTGGAGCTGTCAGAGAGATAGGGTCTAGTTCCAACTTAGGTGTGGATGTATCCTCTGGCTTTTCAGAGCACGCCTCAGTGATGATCCAACAATTTCAAATTTTAAGAGAAGGACTGGATGGACAGAAACATCCACACCTCCTTAGTCCACTGCGAGAGGATGCACGCCACTGCAAAGATTCAACCTCAGATCAAATAACCAATGATGCTCATGGATCAGCTCTAGATCAGGAAGCAGGAGATGTTGGCCTTCTGACTCCAGTTCTGGTATTTTCAGAGAGACATTTACCAGTTAAAAGTAAAGTTGCGCCCTCAGAAAAAGAAATTGGTGATCCCGTGATGGCAAGGAAAGATTCGCAATATGATTTAAAGGGGACAGCTGTTTCAGGTGAAGCAAAACCAATCTTAAAGCCTTTTGATTTTGACCTTCTGCCCCTGTTGTATGAAGTTGTGACTGTGACTAAAGAAAAAGATGTAACGGTTCTCAGCAAATCCTGTACAGAAGTTCTCAAGCTGTCAAACTGTTATGCTCAGGCTGCAAAAGAAGCTTCAACTCTTGTTGACACTGTCGATACACAGACATTGGATATTTTCAGGTCAGAGTTATTGACCCTGACGCCTCAGTTGGTCCAGACAGCTCAAGAGACCGCAATGAACTCAAACATGAGCATAGACACTCTCTACAAACACAGTACATTGCTCTCTGACCTGATCAAAAACCTCAGAAAGGTCCTCTTACCAGCTGCTGGAGCATGGTACCAGCAGATCTATTCAATGTTTCAAGGTTGTCAGCCGAATATTGGCATTGCTCAGGAGCTCAGCACAGTAATTAATCTTTGTTCCAATGTTGTGCAGCTGTTGACTTCGTCTGATATAACCACCCCAAGTGAATGTCAGGAGAGTTTTACGGCTTTACAGAGCAAGCTGAACAAAGCACATAACAACACAAGACATCTGGCTGAGCTTGCTTACTCATCAACATCAAATCAAGCAGATCAGCTTGAAGGGCCTTGTATTCTATGGGCACTGTCTATCCAAATTTTACTGAATTCACTGGATACTATTTTGGGAACAAGGGAATCATTGATTATACAGTTGACCCCTCAGAAAAGATTGGCAGCCATGTCTGAGAACTCACTGAGAATCCAAGAGGCAGCGAGACTGACTAGTTTGAACTGTAAAAGTGCCTATGAAGTAAAAACTTTGACAGAACTTAAAGGGGAGTTGAAGATTCTTACTGAGGCTTTCTTACAGGTAGCTGAGAACCACAGCATTCTGTCCTTATCAGGAATCCTTAAATTTGCCAGATCAGAACTCCTCCAAAGGCAGCTCCTGATCAAAATTAGGGTGATATCCGGCCACTTGAACAAAGCAAATAAGGACTATGTCAACCCAATTCGAAACATCTTAAACATCGCCTACACTGCTGCTGAGCATCGTGAAGACGACAAGATGTCTGAGGAGACCCAAGAAAGATTTGACACTGCCGCAGAATTGCTCATCGAGAATGTAAAAGCTGCAACGAAGAGTGTTGAAGACTGTTTCAATTACATCCGCAAGCCTCAAGTCCGAGTTACCCTGAGATCCATCAACGATCATTTGTCTTTCCAGATCTCAGATATCGTGAGGCGAGCCAGGCTCATATCAGAGTGCAATTTTATCAATGACACTTTCAGCCTGGAGATACAGATTCAGTGCTGGTCTGCTAAGGCTCGCTATGTAACTGAGGAGCTCTATAAAGTGGATGAGCTAATCCAGGAGGCTAAGGAAAAAGTCAAGGTAGTTTGATTTGTGTGAGTTGGGGTTTGTTCACTGTGGAGCTGTGTCTGTTAGTTGAGTTAGGCTTGCTCCTTAAAGCACTTGGGGGATTGTCTCACACTGATCATAATTTTATACAATCTGTGAAATGTTGTTATTATCAAGGCTGGTCTGCAGGGTGGAAGATCAGGGGATTCCAAAAACGGGATGACAGCGACAAGTCTTTTTACTACCATGAAGATGGTTGATTACCAACAAGAAATTGCACCCTGGCAACTAATCAATTCAGAGAATTTAAATGCCTCAGGACAGGCCAGTATATGTGGTGAAAATCCACAATATGAACTGCTGATTGCAACTCAAAAATGCGTAAGTATAAAATAGCTGATCATTTAAATATTTCAGTAATGGGTACATAAAATATATAAATTATTATCATTAGGATTACAAATGGTCTACTTAAGCCAAAAATCTAATTGCCAGTGTATAATATTTTTGTATTTTCTTACATTTCAATTCATTCACTTTATATAGACCTATTTCTTTACAGGAGGCTTCAAAGTCTGCTGTCTGCAGGGATACCCCATTCCTGACAAACTCCACCAGGTCCCTCATGTACACAACAAACACTCCTTCTCTGACCTACACCTCCCTGTTCCTCAAACATGAAACAGACCGGTGGGATGCTCAGGACAACCGTATCATCCAGGTAACCAGGGAGATGGCGGACCAGATATATCACATGGCCCAGTACCTGAGGCGGAAAGGACCAATACTGGTAAAGAAGATCAATCAACAATAAATCTATTTATTGTCTCAACTGGAAATAGTTTAGTGCAGTCCTGTTAAATTGGGTTAAATTCAGACTCGATATTAGTAAAGCAAATGTTTTGAAATGTTTAATATTCATCATCCCAGATTACGTTATTTTAAAATATATATTACAGAGCAAAGAGATGTTTGTCGGCACAGCAAAGGGTGTGGTCTCAAACTGCCAGTCCATCACCAACTTTTTGAAGGTCATAGCAAACCATTGTTTGGACCAACAGTGTTCAGCTGAGCTGTCTTTAAGAGAGGAACAGATTCTCACCATCACTAATCAACTCACTATCATTTCCAGGTGAGTGCTTAATCAACAATTAAACCAATCAATTCAATGTATTCACAAAAACACATGTTATACAAAACATAGAGACAGAAGCAGTTTGTTTTAAAATTACTGAGTAAAAATATTCCCTGAGACTCCACACGTTACCTTCCTATATACAAAAATGTATATCAAAGATTACGAATTCCATCCTGTTCACTAATAAACCTACCGAATCAAAATCTCTTAAATGATCTTACATTTGATCAGAAAGTATATATAAATACCTTCAGTGTATATATGGTGTTCTTATGGCCAAGTTGTGATTTTGGAATTTGTTTCCAGTGTTAACGCACTGACGGCTGGAAGCAAGTCTTCAGATGAGATTCTTGTGAAGAATGCCCAGAACCTACTTAAGGTAGTTCTGCAGGGGGTCAGATCAGCAGAGACAGCCTGCATTAAGGTAACAGATCCCTACAAAGAAATACACATGTATCAAAAGATCTACACACTGTATGTTCCCTGTGCGTTTAGAAAATGCATTGCTTCTCACAGTAGAGTCTTGTTTAACGGTCTGAGCTCCATACCTACTGGTGAAAGAGATTTGAACACCAGCTTGGCCGACAATCTGGGTCGTCTCCCTCTGCGTACCTTTCTCCATAGCTTCCACTGCCTACTGTCCTGTGATTAAAATAATGAAACAATTATATAAAACTACATAAAACAATAAATGATAATACCCTGATAACACCCTGTTTCCTAAACAGTTTGGACACGTAAAATGCAAATATACAAGTAAAAATTGAATGCAATGATGTGCAGATCATTTATCCCTGAATTTAAATGAAAATATACATAATTGAAAGACAACATATAAAATATGAAACTGAGAGATGTTATAGTTTTTGGAAAAATACATAGCTGTTTTGAATTTGATGCCAGAAACACATTTGAGAAAAGTTGGGACAGGGTCATGGGACAGATTATTACAAAAATACTGTGTTTGCGAACTGAGGAGACCATTTGCTCTAGTTTTGAAAGTGAAATGTTTTCCCATTTTTGCTTAATATAGGATATCAGCTGCTCAAGATTATGGGGTCTCCTTTGTCAAATTGTTTGTTTCACAATGCGCCAGAAGTTTTCAATGGGTGAAACGTCTGGACAGCAGGCAGGCCAGTTTAGCACCTGAACTCTTACTATGGAGATACAGTCAGAATGTGGTAATACATATTACTTTTGTAATATGTGCATAATGTGGTAATACGTATTACTGTTGCAATACGTGCATTATGTGGTAATACGCATTACTGTTGTAATACGTTTGGCATTGTCTTGCTGAAATAAGCAAGGCCTTAACCTGAAAGAGACGTCGTCTGGATGGCAGCGATCTGCCTACACAGATGTGCAAGTCACCCATGCCATGTGCATTAATGCACCCACATACCATCATGGATGCTGGCTTTGGAACTGTGCACTTATAAGATGAATGTTTCCTCTCCTCTTTTGTCACTGCATCCATGATTACCCCCAAAAAAAAAATATTTTGATTTGTCAGACGACAGGACAGTTTTCCACTTCGCCTCCGTTCAACTAAAATGAGCTCAGGCCCAGAGAAGGAGGCAGTGTTTCTGGATCTTGGTAATATATGGTTTATTCTTTGTAGAGATTTTACTTGCATTTGTGGATGCAGCGAAGTACTGTGTTCACAGACAAGTGTTCCTGTGCCCATCTGTGATTTCCACTACAGAATAATGTCTGTTTTTAATGCAGTGCAACCTGAGGCCCCAAGATCACAGCCATCCAATATTGGCCATATATTTTTGCATGATCTCTTACGTGCAGAGATTTCCCCATATTCTCCGAATATTTTAATGATAGTAGATTATAGTAGATTAATGCCGTATATTATGAGATCCCCAATCTCTGTGTTTTTGCATGTTGTTCTTAAATTGCTGCACAATTTGCCTGTGCAGTCTTTCACAGAGAGGTGAACCGCTCCATCTCCTCACTTCTAAATGAATCTTCTCTGGAGTGATCTTTTAACACTCAATCATGTTGGTGACCTGTGGCCAATTGACCTATTTGTGATAAATTCCACCAGGTACATTTCTTTTTATTATAAAACTTCCAGTCTTTTGTTGCCTCTGTCCCAGCTTTTTGAAATGTGTTGCTGGCATCACATTCAAAGTGAGCATGTATTTTCCAAGAAACAAAAAAAATTCTCAGCTTCAACATTTAATATGTTGTCTTTGTACTATTTTCTATTGAATACAGGATTTAAATGATATGTATATTATGCTTAATATTGTGTAAGTCCCTCTTTTGCCACAGACCTGACCCTTTCAGGCATGGACTCCTCTAGACCTCTGTAGGTGTGCTGTGGTATCTGGCACACAGACTTACCAGCAGATCCTTGAAGTCCTGTAAGTTGCGAGATGAGTCCTACGTGGATCGGATCTGTCTGTCCAGCACATCCCAGAGATGCTTGATTGGATTGAGATCTGGGGAATTTGGTGGCCAAGTCAAACCTTGAACACATTGTTGCGTCCCTCATATCATTCCTGAACCATTTTTGCTTTGTAGCAGAGTGTATTATCCTGCTGAAATAGGCCAATGCCATCAGGGAATAGCGTTGCCATGAAAGGGTGCACATGGTCTGCAACAGTGCTCAGGTAGGTGGTACGTGTCAAAGTAACATCCACAGGCAGGACCCAAGCTTTCCCAGCAGAACATTGCCCAAAGCATCACACTGCCTCCGCCGGCTTGCTTCCTTCCCATGGTGCATTCTAGTGCCAAGTGTTGTTCAGATAGGCGACGCACACGTACACGCACCCAGCCATCCACATGATGTAAAAGGAAACGTGATTCATCAGACCAGGCCACCTTGCTCCGTGATACAGTTCTGATGCTCACGTGTCCATTTTAGGTGCTTTCGGCAGTGGACAGGGGTCAGCATGGGCACTCTGACTGGTCTGCGGCTATCCAGCCCCATGCACAACAAACTGCGATGCACTGTGTGGTCTGACAACTTTCTATCAGTACCAGCATTAACCTTTTAAGCAATTTGAGCTACTGTAGCTCGTCTGTTGAATCGGACCAAACGGGCCAGCCTTCGCTCCCCATGTGCATCAATGAGTCTTGGCCACCCATGACCCTGTCGCTGGTTCTCTTTTACTTCCTTGGACCACTTTTGATAGGTACTGACCACTACAGACCAGGAACACCCCACAAGGGCTGTAGTTTTGGAGATGTTTTGACCCAGTTGTCTAGCCATCACAATTTGGCCCTTGTCTAAGCCACACAGATCCTTATGCTCGCCCATTTTCCCTGCTTGTAACACATCAAATTTGAGAACTGAATATCCACTTACTGCCTAATATATCCCATCCACTGACAGGTGCCATAATAACAAAATAATCAGTGTTATTCACTTTACCTGTCAGTGTTCATGTTATGGCTGATCGGTGTATACAGCTCTTAGGAAGAGTTAGGAAGAGTTCAGAAATCAATCTTTTGTGGAATACCCTGATTTTTAACCATAGCTTTCATGCCTCTTGGCATGCTCTCCACCAGTCTGTCACATTGCTGTTGGGCGACTTTATGCCACTCCTGGCACAGTATTTCAAGGCTTTGTTTGATTGCTTGTGACCATCCAGCTTCCTCTTGATCAAATTCCAGAGGTTTTCAGTGGGTTTCAGATCTGGAGATTGGGCTGGCCATGATAGGTTTCTGGTGGTCCTACACCCACACCTTAATTGACCTGGCCTTGTGGCATGGAGCATTGTCCTGCTGGAAAAAACAATTATCAGAGTTGGGGAACATGGTCAGAGCAGAAGGAAGCAGGTGTACTTCCAGGATAACATTGTACTTGGCTTGATTCATGCATCCTTTACAAAGACAAATCTGACCAATTCCAGCCTTGCTGAAGCATCCCCAGATCATCATGATCCTCCACCAAAAAAGCTTTTCATTGATGAAGGGCTTTTTTCTAGCTTTGCACTACTTCAGCCCTGCCCCTAGGAGCCTGTTTCGAACCCCAGCTGCTGTTTGCCATTCTATTTGTAGGTCACTTGATGTCATCCTAAGGTTGTTGAGTGACATTTGAATGAGTTGATGGTCATCTCAGTCAGAGGACAGTCGTATTCGCCCTCTGCCAGTCTGTAGATTTGTTGTCCCCAATGTCTGCTGCTTGACCTTGTTCTTATGAACCTTTAATATTTTCAGTCTGGAAACAACCTGACTCTCACTGTATCCCCCTGCCAGTAAAGCCAGAATTGAACCCTTCTTTTCCTCTCTCAAAACCTTTCTTTTCAACTCTTTCATCATGCTGAATAGTTATTTTTATTCAAATTACTACTTGCACTGTTTTTGCCATCCAGCTGGTCCTACTGCAAGAGGATAGTGATGACCACAGCAGTGGTTTTTATACTTTTCCTTGTTAAATTAGATTTGGTAATCAGTATCTCATTAAGTAAAATCAGATGCCTGTGTTGGGATTTAACAGACACTGGAATGGAATGGCTGCCATACATCTAGAGATGTTGATACACAATCAATTAGGAGTGGTCTCTTATTTTTTCCAGATATGTATGGATTCTCTGATAAAACAGATAATTTGCCAAACAGGGTCTAAAACAACCGGAACCAAACTCAGATGGAGTGGAGGCCGCATCAATGTGTTTCCAGTGGAAGAGGAACCTTCAGATCCACCGAGCCCAGCAGAACTCTAACCCAGACACTGATGATCTAGGTTTGAGGAAAACATCCCTGCACCGAGAATCCCCAAGTCTGGCCCCTCCTATAGACATCAAGGACCAAGGATTCAAGTGACCCTAACACACACCCCGGGCTAGTGACTTGAAAATGGTGCAAGAAAATGTATGACACAGAAATCATACATTTCTAAGAGACTTAAGACCCCAATTTAAGGCTCCCAAATTGTTTTAATATGCTTTGTATGGTGACCCAGGTTCTTATCCTGGTTGTTAGCCCCATTCCCACCCAAGAAGGGCGGTGCAAACTGGCTTAGCATTCTCCGTGTGGGGTGAGATCAGAATTATTTAATTTTTTCTGTGCTTTTACTAACGAGGATGTCATTATTACAAATCTATACCTAAGATGCATTTACGCCTTTCATGTCAACTGTTATTTTATTATTGTTCTTTTTTTTTTACACAGACTTAAATAAAAAATGCTTTACTAATATCAACATACTGATTGATGCTCCATGAGTAAAACAAGACTTCCAATGTCTGGTGTTGCTATACTGAAAAAATACTAGATTTTACCTTATGAAGAACATGTGCAATGAATTACACATAAAACATAATATATGGACATACATTTTGTCCTACATTAGCACATCTCTGAATAGAATGTCAAATGGATTTTTTATTTTTATTTAAGACTTTGATTAAAAAGGCATTAGATTTCAACATGATGATCTTTGAGTGCAACCTTACAGACGGTACTCAACAACTATATTAACATTAAACATAACAAAATAAAACCCACGTTACACCATTCATGAAAAGCACTGCATTTAAGATACAAAAGAAGCAGTTTAAAATGTGACCATATACCATATAATAAAAAAGAAAATGATTAAATTCAGTCAATCTCCAACAAAAGTAGCACCATACATAAGCACACAAAATTGCCCAAATGAAACCCACATTTAACCATTTTTGCATTTCTTATTATTTTATCACCATAGTAAGTACGGAACACAAATATAAAAGTGTCTTAAATCATATTGGAATATACAATCGTAAGGAAAAGAGATTATACTTTTACTAGTGTGCTGGTTATACAGTGTCTTGTGATGGACTGGATTCCTTGTTCTCGTTTGAGTATAGTGATTCTTTTTAACTGTCTTTTTTAAGGGTTGTACACCAGGCTGAAAATACTGTACTGTTTCATTAAACAAACATTTTATAAGTTAATTTATAATCAGTGCTTGACTTGAACTGAGACTGGTGACGGTTTTAAATTGGGATGCCAGATTTTCAAGAATGTTTGTACAGGAAATATTACAAGTTTGCCATACCTGACCTACATATATGAACATCTGGTCCCGGTAAAGGGTGTGCACATTACCAGTGGACAAGGAGGCCCCACCTCTCCATACATTCGGCCCAATCAAAGCAGGTATAAGGAGTCGCCAAGTAAGTGCGGGTGTGGTTACCGGCGACCCATAAAGCTGTCCATGAGTGCCTGACGGGGGCAGAAGGACAACCTGCATCAAGCAAGAGAGTTAGGTTTCAGATTATTCCTTTGTGTTTGTCTTTAATGAGACACATTTGGGCAACGCGCCCAAGCTCGGTCTTCGTGTCCTGTACTCAGCCCCGCAAAAATACCTTCAGACTAAAAATTCTGTAAGAAGGAAGTCAAGCAGAAGAACATACTGAGCTCTGGTCAACTCATGGCCAAGTCAAGCACTGTCATAATAGTACATGATTTTCCTGTAAAAGTTAAAAACGTAATACTGTCCATAACTTAACATCCTTTTTTAACCAATAACATCACTTTATGATAAAGATAGTTATATTTTAGACAAACCAAGTCACTGCACACCCAACATTGACCTCTACTGACCACGTAGACTGGCAGCCTTAGAGCCTCTCCGTCAGTGTACAACAAGTGACACTTTAGTCTGTTCTTGGAAAGATCTCATAGAACCCACATTTTTTTACACAGTTGAAATAAATAAATATGTAAAGTTACATCATAATAATACACATTTCTAATCCATGTTCGGAAAATCCAGTATGTCTTCAGCTGATTTGTTAATATCCTTAAACAGCGGAGTGTGTGTGTGTTGATCTACATTTAAAAACTGGATCGTTTACTGACAGAAAGGGGAGGCGGTGGGGTCAAAGGTCTTGAACACGTCTTTCAGCGGCCTATCGTCTTCCGTTTCCTCATCATCGTCCTCCTTTGTCTCGTCCTCCACTTTCTCCTCTTCCTCTCTCGTATCGTCCTCCTTCTCCTCGTCCTGCCTGGTCTCCTTCTCTACCGGTTTGGCCTGTCTGGGGTCTGTGTAAGGGGGTCTGATCAGGCCTGCCAGGGCCTGGATGGGTAGGTGATGGACCGCGGGTGCAGAGGGCTTCACCGGAGAACTGGGGAGCTCTGACCCGGATGCTGTGGGAGCCGAGGAGAGGGTAGGAGGTCGACTGTTGGACCCGCAACCCTCCTGGGTGATCTCTGTACCCCCTCTGGCATCCTGGGCGGCCCTCCGGGTGGGCGACGACGATGGGGGAGGGTTGGCGTGGTTGTCTCTCTTGGCTGGAAGTTTGAGGATCCCGGTCTTCCTCGGGGGCTCCGTCTCATCCCGCTGCCCCAGCTGCGCTGCCTGGTTCCTGGGGTCGTAGAGGCTGATCCCCCCCAGCAGGGTGGAGGTTGTTGGGCTCTCTAACCCTCCGCCGGTGGAGGACAGATGCCCCGGGGCATACGGAGGCAGCATGTCTGGCTTCTCGGCCTCAGGTTTAGACGGAGACGGACCCGACAGTGTTAAAGCAGTAGTTTTGGAGGAGGAGGAGGAAGAAGCTGAGGCGGCTACGCTAGCGCTGCTCCTCTGCAGCCGAGGGTCTCCACCAGCACCTACTACCTCACCTCCTCCGTCCGTCTCCCTAAGCCCGGGTATCTTAGAGTCCACACTACCTGAACGACCAATCCGGGGGTCCTGACCCGGAGCCTTGTGTTGCCTAGGATCCAGCAGTCTCTCTGTGGAGCTCCTTGGCTCCAGTGTCCTGGAGGGCAGCCTACTGAGTCCTGCCCCCACGCCCTCCTTTAGACGGGCAGCGACCAGGCGAGGGTCCACGTGCGGAGGGGCGGGGGTGGCGGAGTGGTCGGGGGATAACGTCCTGGTCCTGCTGTTAGTTCTGTTCATCTGGGCGTCGGCAATGAGGGGCGGTAGGGGCAGATTAATGGAGTGCTCCTGTTTGGGCACCAGCGAGGGTATGAGGTCCTCGGCCGACCAGACCACAGCGGCGGCGAACGCCGGCCTCTGTAGTACCACGTCCACCCGGATGTGACTAAACTGCTGCAGCTGGCAGCGAGGGTCACGGAGAGTTACCCCTAGAAGGTCAAGGTTCAATATCAGGAACATCTTTCAAAATATTTTCGTACCCATATACAAAACAGTTGTATTCCATTATTATTTGACAGTGCAGATGTCACATTATAACATTATAAATACATATAAAATGGAGGGAATGGTAGGCTATAACCTGGGCTGGGGTCCAGGGGGATGAGAGACGCTCTTTCTCTCAGCTCCCTCTCCCCGTCTTCATCGTCCTCCCCGGCGGGAGGCTTGTTGCGGTGCTGCTGCTGGCGGTGGTGGTGGAGCTCCGGTTTGAAGGAGTTAGGTGGCTCCAGGGGCCTCACCTTATAGAGAACAAGAAAACGCTCATTTGAAGGAAGGGGACGCCGACCGTGAACAGTGGACTGACTCAACATTCCCGCTGAGTAACAGACATAAATGTTGAAACGACACGTGCCCTGGATTTTGACAGTACGGTTTGGATGTCTGTACCTTCCTGGGGTCCCGGGCCTGTCTCGGGTCCCCGCTTGAGTCTGGGTCTTTCCTCATGTTGTCCGGGGGTCTCTGCCGGGGGTCAGCTGACTTCATCCGGGGGTCGCTGGGCTGGGCCCGCTCTTTCTGCAGCCTGGGGTCTCCGGGGGCCATCTGGGGGCAGGCGGGGGGTTTGGTGGACGGCAACACCTGCGGGAGCTTCTCGTTCTGTTTCTTCAGAGTATTGAGGATGGCTGTGACGCAGTTACCGTCGTCCTCATCGCTGGAGTACCAGTTAGTAGAGTCATCTGGAACACCAACGTGGAGCATGTTTAGATAAACAGTCATCACTGGACGGTTACCAAGTAACCATGTAGATCGCATAAATCAGAGAGAACAGTTCCTATGGTACTTTGACTGGCAGAGGAATTATAACTGACATATTCCTTCACATTCACCTTTGGGGGTCTTGCCGCCTTGATCATCCAGACCTTGTGGGTCACTGCCCTGCCGCTGCTGCTGCTGTTGCAGGTGAAGGAACAGGGCCTTCTGTACTGCAGTGGGAAGGCCCTGCATCTGGGACTGGACAGAAGGTGGGAGACTCTGTATCTGAGACAGCAGCTGGGAGTCAGCGCCCCCCGGCTGATGGGAGGGGTTCTGCAGGGAGGGCATTCCCGAATCAGCTTTGGAGAGGAAAGAGAGGAAGAGAGGGTGGTAGGGTGAAAGAAAGAAACAGAGAGAGTGGTAGAAAGAAATAGAGAGGGTGGTTGTGACTAAATCTATATATGCAAAATCAAGAAACATTTTCAAAACTTCAAGAATTTAGTCACCGATGAGAAACTTTTGACTGGAATCCCACATACTGCCCATAAATGAATCCTGCACATGACATATCGATGTCTATCATCTGCTGATCCCTTAAGATGAATCCATTAAGGATAGTTTTAAGACCCACCTCCCAGGCCCACAGTCTGAGTCTGGTTCCTGAAGAAGTTGAAGAACTCCGCAGGGTTCTGGCTAATGGCTCCCAGTGCTTGGAACGGCACGTTCATGTTCTGAAGCATCTGCATTGGGTCCGGGAACGGAGGGAACGGCGGAGGGGGCCTCTGGAGGTTCATGTTGGGGTTCATGTTCATGTTGGGGTTCATGTTAGGTCGGTTACCCAGGAAGGGCGGCGGTGGACCTTGAGAGGGTGACAAACAACAAAGGAGTGGTTTTAACTGGATCCGCCGCCACCGGCGTGTCGTGGGACTCGGTCATGGACAGAGGGTGGTTAGTAGTCACCTGGAGGCGGAGGCATGGGGAACCCATGGGGGGGCTGGTGTTGCTGATGCTGTCCGGGGGGACTCTGATTCAGCTGCATTGGGGGGCCGGTGTGGGACAGATGGGATGGAAGGGGAGCCCCCATGGGGCCTGGCGGAGACCCAGAGGGAACAGGGATGGGGCAGCTGGGTCCGCTCTGCTGCATGTTGTCCTCGGTTCCAAACTCGTCGCCGGAAAACTGGCCCCCCGACTGAGAGCTGAAGTTGGAGCCGCTGCAACGCAAAAATTAGGAATGATTAATTGCGGCGATTTCATCAGAAACTTTCCCATTAACAGACCTCTGCGTTATACTGAAGATAACAGGACTAGATAAAAGAACTACCTCTGGGCAATCTTCTGAGCCAAGTCCACCGTAGGTTTCACCACAATCTCAAACAAAGAGGGGATCTTCTTCCCTACTGGAATCGCCCCGATGTTTCCTCCCTCTTGTGGACTGGACGGTCCAGGGCCAAGGTTTGGATTATGACCTCCTGAACCTAGGCCTGGCCCGGGTCCACCGGGTCCTGGAGTGGGCAGCAGACCCACCCCTGGTGGGGGTTTAGGCAGGGGGGCAATCCCCTGTTTCCTCAGGTCTTCCAACTCCATCTCATCCTCATGGGCGATTTCCTCCTCTGTGTTGATGATCTGAAGACAATTGGTAGGACAAACAGGCTGATGCTGAAGTTGAAAACTGCCTGATTGGGCGAACTAGTAGGTAATTACAGGTCAGAGTGAAGACTTTCGATACCTAGGTGCTGTTAGAGGCTGCTATTTTGAGCCATTAGAACAACATGTTTCCCGCTTAATATGTAGATGGACATTTGTTCAAGTCATTTGAGATGTTCTTGCTGTTTTTCTTACCTTATCGAGCAGGTCTTTGGTCACGTCGTTCAGAGAGTCATGGGAAAACTTGCAGTTGTCTCCTTGATAGCACTTGGCACCAGTATGATAGAACTTGCAGGGATATTCACGTGCATCCACAAGTCAAGGATAATTACGGAGAAATTTGTGTAAACCTTTGAGAAAAGCTGGGCAATGTGGACAAACATGTACAGTACTTTGCTATTGATTTGATAATGATAAATCGGACTGTCTACAATTAATGTGCACCAGTTAGAGAATATCACAATCTGAACTAGTTCTGCTAGTTTGACTGTTTTAGTCCTCAAGTGTCCTATTTTTAACTACCCATATTCGCAAACATACAAACTTACAAACTAATTTCTCTAGTATATTCTACATATTGTATAAAATAATATTAGCTGTGACAAGTGGCCGGTTTAGTCATTATTGATAATTTTACATTTATTTTCCCTACTCTAGAATTAATATTCATTGCAAGATCGAAGATAATTTAATTTTAACAGTTTATTAAGAGAGGATCTTTGGAAATAACGTTAACTTCTTGAATGCAACTCAGATTCATTGAATTTTCCCAAGCGCATGAATCAACACTGAACAAAGGATATTGTGCATGTAGATGCAGTGGTCCCCTTTACTGCAGTATCCTTGAAGATAAAATTTACACAGCTCCTTCTTCTTGTCCGGAGTCACCAGCTCATGTTCAAACTTACACTGGTCTCCCTGAGGAATAGAACACCATTTGACGTTGAGAATTCGGTTAGGAGACTGACCCTGATCAAATACAAATGTATTTTTCTTCTTTAAAAAACACAATATAAGCAGTTCATGATGTAGGTCTACATGTTGGAAATTAGCCAATGTTTTTAACAGTCTGCATGCCAGCTATTATTACATAAGTGAACTACAGCACTTAAATACAGTCAACAATACATTATGCATAAAATGCTATGCTCAAAATGCTTCAGAAATCCCTGATACACTGGTTGGCATTTTTAAACGTGCGCTGCTACAAATGGCCTCAGAGGTGCTGACCTTGATGCATCTTCCCTCCAGGAAGTATTTACAGATGTATCTGCCGTTATGTTCGACGGTGTGTTGGTTGATGAACTCCTTGGTCATGATGGGCCGTTTCTTCTGGAAACCACCAGAAGGGCCCTTCCCACCGCCATCCTGGAGACAGGGTAACCAGAGGGAAAATATCCACTGGTCAGCAGATTCGAAAAATACGAGATCAGATTTGAGCAAGCCGTCTCGGTCTTGAAACAAGAGCATAAGGAGGATTCTCATTTTCTGCAGGAACAAGGCCAAAGGAACAACCAGAGCGTGTTCCAAATACATATTTCCTACATTCATCTTTTTTAATCTTCTAAATTTAAAACTGCATCCGAGGAGATCCAACTGTCCAAGCCTTTAACTTTTAGTGTTTCAAATAGAGGGAAGTTGAATTAGGAAAGCGTACTGAACCCATTTTAGAAAACCCTTTTTGTTCCCTACCTGTTTCATGCCCTCTCCGGTCTGCTCGGCCCCGCCTCCTCGCCCCCGACCTCGCGCCCAGTTCTTGTTGCCCTTCATCTGCTGCATCTGCTTCTTGTTGTTCTTGTTCAGCATGCCCCGCCCCCTTCCTCCAGCTCCTCTGCCCCGCCCCCGTGGACCCCCAACTGTAAATCGCATTACAAGTCGATGTAACATCGATCGTACCCAATACAATAAATCAAGCTAAAGTTAAACTTTCTGTTAGCTATAATAAAATACATAAACTTACATCAGATGAATACACACTGTATATGTAGCCAACTTGCCAGACATTCAAAAACACACTAAACCAACCCGATTGGCACGTACACTGTTGCTGTTGTTTCTGCGTGCCCCTCATGCCACCTCTCTTCATCTGGTCTTTGGATCCACGTCCCCTGCCCATGCCGTGACCCGGAGACATGGAATCTTTACCCTGCCACAGCTCTTCCTCCTCGTAATCCTCCCCCTCCCCTTCATAGTCATACTTGTCTTCGCTGTAATCGCTGTACTTGTCGTAATCTCCGCCACCGCTCTTATGCTGACCCGCTGACCTCTCTGACCTCTGGGAGTTGCCATGGCCGGCGCTGGATTGTTCACGGCCGTGCTAGGGAAAGAGTCAGTCCCGAGACGCGGTAATGTGGTAAGTGAAGAGGCTCTGTGTGGTTTGTGCGCATTCTGATGTAACAATATAGAGTTACACTTCATATTAACATTCAATGGGCCAATACAAAAGCTTGATTACACTTGACTACCAGTAATTTCATATATAATTAGAAATTATTCTATACATTATTTTAAATGTCTATGCATGGGAATCTAAATGATAATGAATTGTAATAACTAAGTATTTACCGGAGCAGACTGGCTATCATAGTCACCGCCGCGGTGAGTCCTCTCTGGGTTCTTTTTGTTCTTAGGCCTGTCCCTCTCGGGCCTGTCTCTCTCGGGCCTCTCTGGCCGCTCTGGAGATGACTCGTAACTGTCCGAACTGGAACTGCTGGAAGGAGAGTGGTGCTGGGAGAGAGGAAACACTGTATGTGTTATGACCTGAAACCGTGTCTCTCTAACACACAATGTTACTCTCTCTCTGACATTAGCAACATTAGCAAAAGCTGGAAACTCATCTGAGCTGTTAGGGGCGCAGAGAATCACCCAAGAGGTGGAAGATATGGAATCAAAATGAATCTATATTTAACAGTCAAATAGGTAATGTGAAAGCAGTGTGTTTTACATGCATAGGTATGGATTTAGGCTGACACAGCATTCTGCAAACTGTTATGAGATTATGACAGGTGTGCATACTGTGCTCCTGGTCTTACTTTCCGACTGTCACGCCTCCTCCTCTTTGACCTCCTTTTCTCTCTTGTTTTTTTGTATCTTTTTCTGGAGTGCCTGTGTATCTTGTCTTCTTTGTCTTTTTCTTTCCCTTTCTCCTTTTCTTTCTCAATCTCTTTGACTTTCTCTTCCTTCTCCTCGTTCACTTCTTTCAATTCTTCCTTACTCTCCTCTTCAATCCCAATTCCTTCATCATCTATTTCTCCATCTTCCAATTCGCCATCCTCTCTTTAATAAACAAAATCATTACGTCATCAGCAATGTAGACAATAAAAAAAATGGTTCCCAGAAAACCAAACAGGCCACTTCAAATTTCAATAACCAGCTGTGCAAAAGTTCATTCAAAATAAAATGCAAAGAAATTGCTTGATGAACTTCAATGGTCCATGAAATCAGAAAAACTGATTTTAAACTACAAAGAATCTGTTTCAATATCATAAGTGAGAATCATTACAACACTTTACAACTCTACTTTATGGGCCACATACGCATTTAAAGCATTCATGTTTTTAAAATTCAGGTGATGTGCAAAATGGAACAATGCAACTATCAGTTAATGTAAGTCTGTATTCTTAGGGGGTAAAGGGATACTGGGCTATCAGTGGACCAGTGGTCTCTTGTCTAAGTAATTGCCAAGTACTAACGCTACATGCTAATATAAACCAGATAATAGTTCATCAATTAATTAATTGAAAGGGCTTAACAGGCATGGGAGAATGTACATGGATGATGGGAGAAGGTATAAATGTGAAACATTACATGTTAATTTTTGTGAACCTTGGTTGGAATGGAGCTTCATGCTGGATATTTGCTATAGGGAGGGGAGCTGATGTGTTCATGTTATGACTGTTGAGAACCGACTGATTGGTGATGGGGCTGCAGTGTGTGTGAGTGAATGTAAATGTCTTAACATGCTTTTCATTTGAATGGGCCTTAAAGTGGATACATTTCAAAAGATGGGAAACTGGCAGTGGAAGTTTAGAAAACAGAAATTGGATGGTTATTCATGCAATACCTCCAATAATGTTACTTGTGAGTGTTAAATAAAAATCACAGGTGTAATACCATTCCAAATGGATCACCAATATTTTTCAACAAAGTCCCAAAATATGTCCATTAACTACCTTCTGAAAGGTTTGCAATTCCAGTTTGGGCATTTCTTTCAGAACCACATGAAATATTTGTGAAACTTTTCGGTCAGAAGTGGACATTTATTTGCATATATCAACTAGAATGATCCCAAGTTTTGAAACAAATGTCAAACCTAAGTTGCATTTAAAGCTTCCCTTAGTCATTTTGGGCTGCAGATAGCCTAGCAGTCAGATACGACCAGTAACTACATCAAATCCTTGAGTTGACAAGGTGAGACATCAGTTGTTCTGTCCTTCAGCAAGGCAGTTAACATTAATTGCTCCTGTAAGTCGCTTTGGACAAGAGCATCAGCTAAATGACTGAAATGTATTTTAAATGCCCCAGTTGTGCAAGCAAAATGTACAACAACACTGTAAAATGGCTATAACGTAATGTTTACAAAATAACAATAGAATTAGAGGCTAAGGATGGTGAGGGGTGTTAAAGGATTAACTGACTAACATACAGTCACTCAACACTGGCATTTACAGCACAGCAGATTCTCATTCATAATCCTTTCAGTAATGCGAGACGTGTTCGACAGGGGGTGCTAAAGAAGCGCATTGTGAAAGGGGCGGGACTACGGCTGTTACATCACCCACATTACTCCCCCACAGAATGCAACAATATGACTGTGATAACTAACCGAACCCATCCCATATTCTTACTCAGTCAATGACAGTGTTACATTGACGGGAGGTTTCTTTGCCGCTCACACAAACGACATCGAGACCAAAATGTGTCTTTCGTGGTGGGAATTCAGTTTTGGAAAACGGGACAATGTTACTACAAGCTCACTAGCTATAACGCATGCATAAAATAATAATGTGAAAAGGCCCGTCTACAACAACGAAGCGTTGTCTGAGTAATTCGAATTCGGCTCATAACACAACAGTAACACAAGCATGAACTTGAGACGCACAGATGAGATTGGGTAAAGAAGACAGAATTCCAGACAGATAAGAATGTTACTCGACCTTTCCTCCTCTGCAAGCTCAGAGTCTGTCATGTTTTTGTCAAGAACAACGGGGGTTGGGGGACTGGAGACCAGGCTCACAGAAGCCATGGACGGTAGGTTGGCACAACAACGGTAGGAACTGCCTTTGCCTTTCTCCTTTCGAATCAAGAGTGGGTTGTAGTAGGCTATTCAGTCAAGAGGCCGTTGGTGTTGGTTTGTGTCGTGAGAGATGCTGGTAGATTTCATGGAGACTGGAAAAAACTCACGGTAACCGTTACAAGTCTCGAACAGAGACAGTCAACAGACATTCTTTCTCCTCTCTCATTTCAATGACGTATTAACCCAGCAAGCACAGCTTGATACCCCGCTTTGCTATTAATATCCCGCCGGTTGACTGCTGCCATGGTATCGATATATTGGAGACGGAGGGAGAAACAGACAGATTTGTAACCATTTTCGTTGGCTTCTGCATCTTCTTCATCATAGGACATTTCGCCCGAAACATGCTCTCAAAATGGCTTCTTAGAAACCGAAGAACATCCTAGATTTTTATGTATTCTTCCACGTACAATGTCCTATCAGAGACAACGTACAACAAAACTCTACAAAGCAATTGGTCCAAATATTGTTGCGGCTTCTTTTTCTGAATTGATAGCTATACCCATTGGCCTAAAAATATGTCAATTATTTTTAGCATCATGGAGCAATAATAGTGGATTTAAGGCTGGCAAGAGAACTATATTATGTTGTTGTCAGCGGAATGATTTATAATTTAACATTCTCGTTCTAATCCTGTATTTCTCGCTGGATCACAAATGTATGCAGTATAAATAGTTATGTATCAATTCAGTCACGACATTGTATTGGTTGTGATAGTGCATACGCATGTGTTTGCGCTTGTCTGTCTGTGAGAGAAAGAGACTGCCAGAGAATGACGGAAATGTGATAATAAAAAAGTGAATAGGGGGTCGGGGTGGAGCGGACCGTGTTTAAATTTGAGCACGTTGTTCCACTGAATGCCAGTATGTGTCGCTTCAACCCGTATAATGAGTTAGTGACCATATATACAAATGTTCATGTAGTTCTTGAATAAAACCGTTTCTTCACGCAGGTTGTTAAGTTTCAGGTGGAAGCCTAATTGATTGCCACACTACGTTTGCACCATTGCCTTGTACAGTAACATGTCTATGTTGCCCCATTCACCTTGTTTTCATAGAAGTACATATTAAATAATTACATTTGGTAATTTAGTCCTACAAAACAATTACAACCTTACAGTTTATAAAACGATTCTCCGAAGAGCGCGCGCAAATGGTCGTATGGCCACGTCTCTTAAACGTGCGCGTAAACTCCCAACTGTACCCTGTGTTGACTTGCTCACAGAGCCTGTATAGAGTAATGACCCACATGGCAATAGTTTTGTTCCACCCCATGAACTCACATATGGTTGCCTGCTCTTTCTGCCTGGGAATGGGGACACAGCCGTGCCTGGTAAGACAAAAAATATGGAGAGAGAGAAAGGCGACTTGGGTGTCGGTGGGAGGGATTATATCTACATGCATTGCTGAGGTTAGCTAAACTAGTCGATTCAGGTTCTCTCATAGCGCATCCAAGAGCGCAAGACTGGACCGCACCGCATCCCAAGCATCGATCTGTCGCACCTCGCGCTCCTGATGATCAGCATCTAAGTTCTCATCCAGAATCAAACAACTCCCTGTTTCGCAAACGCCTACGAGTAGCATCGGATATCATTTTAATTTTGGTAGCTCATTACATTTTTTAAACACCTGACTAGTTTTTACCAGTAGGATAAAAACTCGGACTTCATACGAACTCCAGTCCAGTTGGATTAAAAGTTATGGCACCATCAGTGCTGCGCAGCACTTTGCTTTTGCTGTGTCTGACAACTATCCCTACTTGCAATGGTGATGGTGGACAGGTTAGTACCTCACACGTTATCGTCTATAGACAAGTATTTATAGTAGGCTACCTGTTTACAGATTATTATATCTGTATAAAAATAGTTTGAAGGAAGTGATTCATCAGGCCCCTTCATCTACAACACATTTTGCATTAGCTATAGGCTACTCTGCAGTTACTTAGCAACTTACCTATAGGCTACATAAACACGCAAATACAGGCGTGTTTAAAATTATTGAATAACCTTAGATTTTTATTCATAACCTAATTACATAATATAAAAACAACAGAAATAGCATTTACACATTTTTTATTTTACTCTCGATATGAATGTTGTAAAAAATAACAGGAATGTGTCAAAAAATAACAGGAATTAAGCGCGTCCTATCTATGGATGAACTTCCTTCACTTCTGTACTGACAGTTTTACCCACTTTTCTTGTGCTAACTTCTCCAGTTCTCCCAGCTTTGAAGGGTGCTCACCAACCGGTGTTTTCAGATCTCTCCACAAGTTTTCAATAGGATTTAGATCTGGAAACATTAATTGCTGTCTACCTCAGAACAATCCAGCGTTTTGTGTTGAACCATTCCTGGGTGCTTTTGAAGTGTGTTTGGGGTCATTGTCTTGCTGGAAGACCCATGACCTTTGACGGGGACCCATCTTTCCAAAACAGGGTTCAACATTGCACTCCAAATGCCATGGTATTCTCCTTAATCTAATGATGAGGCACAGCTTCAAGGCTCCCAGTGACAGAGTCAGCAAAGCAACCCCAAAACAGCACCTTAATCTCCTCCATATTTGACCGTGGGGAAGGTAATTTGAAAGTGTCATCTTGTTTTCCATAAACCTATAGATTGTGTGCTCTACCAGAAAGCGCTTATATAATCTCATCTAACCACAGGATTTTGTCCAATAAGGATTGTGTTCAGATTCAGGTGTGTTTTTGCCCATTGCTGTTGGGGTTTCATATGTCTCTCTCCCAGCAGTGGGTCTCCTGCCGTACAGCTGCCTTTTACTGACTTGGAGAGTTGAAACTGCCATACCTTGTTTCTGAAGGTCAGCTTAAATATGTGTGGCAGTTGATCAAGGTGCCTTCTTAACAATTCACAATACAGCTCAGGAAAAAATTAAGAGACAATTGCACCTTAAAAAATGTTGGACATTTTGGCTACTATTTTGTGTTTGACCTCAAACATTTGTCTGGTTTTCTTTCTTTTCTCCATGCTCATTGCAGTACACACAGATAAACTGAACAGGAGTCCCTTTCTTTACTGGCTGAATGACTGATTTTCATATTTCAGGCCTCTGCAACTCAGCACAGTGATTTAAATTCAAAATGAAAGGATTATCGCCTGTTTGATATCGAATGATTAACTATTTGAAGGTGTCAAAATGTTGTCTGGGCCATTTTAGGATTTCATTGTGAATTAGACTAATATGTAGCAAATGATTCAAATGCTTTGATTTTGTTCAACGGCAACCGAAGAAATACGCCTATGGATACCAAAATATTTTACGATTTTCTAGTGGAAGTGGTGCATAATTTCAACAAATAATAATTTGCACGCAACCATCTCATTGAGCATGGTAAAAAAAACATTGAAAATGCATAAGGAAGCCATGATCGCTGAATTGTGATGCCTTCTGCATCTTTGGCCAGGTGTTTAAAACTTGCCATCTGGATATGAGTCTACTTTATTTGAGTGTGTTGCTATGATCGACCTGAGTGTTCTGTGTTCTGGATGTGTGTGTGGCTAGGATGGATGTGAGTTCAGTCTACTACTGTATCAGCTGGTGCCATTTCCCTTCAGCCTGTGGGAATCAATGTCAACGAAATGAGCATTGGGAAGAAATGTTATCTAGCATAGTGCCTACTCTTGGGAAATGCACCTCTGAGAATTTGCCTTTAGAAGTTGGATCCAGATTGAAGTTTTAGTTCTAAGTGGCTGCTCTGCTTTGAAAGCAGAAATCTGTGTTAGGTTATGTCCTGGCAAGTTCCCAAACTCAATCTGGACATTGATTGTGATGTGAAGTATGTTAGGTATGCCCTCACCTGAAGTATTTGAATTTCCAGAAGACATGTTATTATGCCTTAAAAGGATTAACTACAAATTCTCTGAGAGATTGAATCATGCTTATCTCTCTATAGCCTGCTCTCAAATGGCTCCCTGCTCATGGGGTCATGGCATCCATACTATGCACTGAAGCTGAATACAAAGCTCGTCCATTCAGAATTCATTATCTAAATCTTTGTGCTAAGTTGCACCCTAATCCCTATATAGTGCACTGCCTTTTATGGGTCGTATAAGGAAGAGGGTGTGTTTCGGGGCACTACGTTTGTATTATATGCCATGCAAAATATATAGAGGGACATGGTTCTGTACATGGGTTTTACTGACACACATCTGCCAAACAGCTTTGGTCCAGCTGCTGTAAGGTCTGACACATGGAGAAGAACGACAAAGTGAAGAAAAGAGAAAAGATATAGAGAGAGGCCCAGAAGGAGAGAGATACGGACAAAGGGGAATGAGAGAGATGGAAAGAGGAAAGAGCGGCAATGGAGAGAGAATTAAAGAAAAACGACTGAGAGAACATTAGAGATTGAGAGAATGTCACAGAGAGGGAGAAAGAAAGGGAGAGAGGTACATGGCATGGCAGTCTCGCACATGTTCCCTCAGGGGAGTGCCAGCCAGACCCAGGAGAGGAAGGGGTTGGCAGCCTAGCGGAGACAGCTGTGGCTAGGAAAGTTCACAGGGGTCACAGACTGAACGGGAGGAATCCTGGCTATTATGTTTTAAGTAGGGTAGGCACATCCAGTAACTTACAGGTGTGCTGTTATAAACCCAAAGGATTTTGTCACGGAGCTTGGCTACCAAGGCTTCTTGCTACATTAAAACACTACACCACACTCCTGGATGTTCATTTAATCTCAGCAAGGAGTCTGGTTTTGAACACCACCCACTATCTGTCAAAGAATCTCTATCTACATCTTATTTCAAAATCCCCATCTACTCATAAATTAAAGATGTTCATTTAATCCTTATTATAACATCTCAATTATCTCCTTAATTCAAAACCATCTACTCCTCAATAAAAAATCTCCATCAACTCCGCAGTGAAATTTGCCATTTACTCCATAATTCAATATATCCATCAACTCCTTAATTCAAAATCTGCGTCTGCTCATCAGTTTCAAATCTCTGTCTACCCCTTAATTCAAAATGATTTACTCCTCAATTAAAAATGTCCATCAACTCCTCAGTCAAATTCTCCATCAACTCTTCAATTCTACTCCTCAAATTCAAACATCGACTCCTCAGTACAAGTAAAATTATATGCAGGCTCTTCATTTGGAAATGTCCCCTATCTGCCTCACCCACAAATATTCTCACCTCAAATGAATATTAGCTACGTTACGCCAATGCTTCCGAGTATTTTTTGGCTATATGGCTCACTCTTGTTCCATACCCACATGAGCCATCTCCAGTCTAAGATTGAATCCAGAATTGGTTTCCTGTTTTGCAATAAAACATTGTTCACCCATGCTGCAAAACATGTTCTTGTAAAAATTAACACTGTACCAGTCCTGGACAGGTTTGTCACTAATAGTTACCTCACTAAATTGGATGTAGTTTATTACAACACCACCTGCTTTATAACCAGTGTGCTCTACAGCACAGCACTGATATCTTTACGCTATGGTCCTCTCTGAATGTGCAACACCCAGACTCACTGGTACCACCTTAGGAAAACCCCTCTTAGGAAAACCCTCTCTCAATATCTCCGAACCCAATAGAAAGCTGTGCTTTGGTAGATACCTTAGATTCCAAAAATAAACGTTTCTTTCAGCCATCGTAGGTTTGAGTCCTTTTTATCTATTTTTGTGTAACTAAGTGTTCTTGCTGCTGGTATGCCTTTGGCCAGGTCGCCATTGTAAATGATGATTGGTACTCAATCATCTGAACTGGTTAATTAAAGATGAAATTAAAAAGTAGCTGAACCATCTCATTGGTCCCAAAAACCGATGGGTGCTGTCTGATTGGTCCTAGAAACCAATGGGCACTGTGTAATTGGTCCCAGAAACCAATCGATGCTGTCTGATTGTTCCCAGAAACCAATGTTTTTTGTTTTATTGGTCCAAGAAACTGATGGGTGCTGTCTAATAGTTCCCAGAAACCAATGGATTTTGTCTGGTTGGTCCCAGAAACTGATGGGTGCTGTCAAATAGAAACCGATGGCATCTGTCTGATGGATTCCTGAAAAAGATAGATTTCGCCAAAGCCGGAACACAGAATGGAAACATTTAATTGCTTTTGATACACAGTTTTATTTAAATTCTCTAAAATTGCTTTGAAAGAATTTTGGAACCCTTTTCCTTACAAAACTGCTTTATCTCAGCCATATTTATTGGTTTTCAAGCAGGAACTACTCATTTCAGGTCATGCCACATCATCCTAATTAAGTTAAGGTCTGGTCATAGGCTAAACCATTCCAGAACATTAGAAGTATTGCTTTTTGACCCTTTAGACCCCAATAGAATTCTAGAATGCGGCTGAAGATTACTGAGAATTCTCAAAATAAATACTATTTTCTCTCACATTTGAAACAAATAAATATAGCACATAAACTAAGAACAAATTAAAATAACAATTTTACCTCGTTTTAAAGAGCACATACTCTAAAATCTACTGTCCTGGACTGAATTTTTACTGTTAAAGAACAACACACAGAAGTATTGTGTGTAAATATCAAATAATCAGAATATTGATTTGTACCACAGTTGTGCGTGTGATGTGAGACGAGATTATAAAGGCAATTGCTGTTTACATAAATAAAGTGCAACGTACATCATTACTTTTTACGAAATAATTAATATTAATATAAATATCCAAAAAACAACAGTCAATGGAAACCAAAATTACCAACCGATTGAGGACTGGATTCAAACTCACTCCAAAAATCTAACTAAACAATTTAAATCCCGACAACATCTGGGCATGCCCCTGATGAGATGGCAGATGGAGTCCTGGGGGATCTCCTCCCAGACCTGGATCAGGGCATCAATGAGCTCCTGGACAGTCTGTGGTGATACTTGACGGTGTCAGATGCATCGATACATAACTACCCAGAGGTTCTCAGTCGGATTCAGTTCTGGGGAACATGAGGGCCAGTCAATGACATCAATGGTCTCATCTACAAAATTCCAACACATTCTGGCCTCATGAGGTACACCAGGAGGAACCCATGGCCCACTGCACCAGCGTAAGTTCTGTCGATGGGTTTCAGTACCTAACAGCAGTCAGAGTACCGTTGGCTAGCACATGGAGGTCTGTGTGACCCCTCCAGACCCCCCATTGTCCCACCACCAAACTGGTCATGCTGGATGAGGTTGCAGGCAACATAACGTTCACTACAGACTCTTTCATGTCTGTCAGGTGTACTCAATATGAACCTTCTCTCACCTGTGAAGAGAACAGGATGGATCTGCCAATTCTGGTGTTTTCAGTCAAGCTGCACGGCCCTGGGCTGTGAGCACAGGTCCCACTAAAGGATGTTGGGCCCAAATGTCACCCACATGGAGTCTGTTTCTGACAGTTTGGTCAGAAATATGCATACCAGTAGCCCGCTGGAGGTCTTTTTGTAGGGCTCTGGCAGTGCTCCTCCTGGTACTCCTCCAACAAGGTAGCAGATTGCCGGTCCTGCTGCTGGTTTGATGTCCTTCTACAGCCCTGTCCAGCTCTCCTCGTGTAATGTGATTTTTCTGTCCTTATTCAGAGACTTTCATGGACGTAGTTCATGCATGGTTTCTCCCTTTTCACAATATAGTTCACAGTAGGTATTCATAATTCGTTTTTCAATATGGCTACATTCCACCTCTTTCATTGGTTCATTGCAGGATTGTCAGCAGCCCATTTGGCCGCATTACACGCAACATGCTGCAGAGACTTATTAAGAACATGTTTTCGGAGGTTGTTCATTCCCTTGATAAATGACCCTGCCTTATCGGCTTTTGTCAGTAATGCACAACAGGTACAGCAGTACACGCCTCCCTTGCCAATGCATTATATAAACTATGATTAGTCAAAACAGACGAGCCGTCGAATATTATTGGTCAAAAAGATGACACCAGTATTGTACCACATTGACGGAGGAGGAGAAGCGGTACAGACGCATTTTAATGTGAGAAGCTTTAAGCAGGAAGGGTGGCAAAGAGCACAATCATACTTTTTAATACAATACTATGAATTTAAATGTGGAAAGTGATGGTCTTTGTCTCTTGGCCCAACGTTAGGTCTTACTCGACCCGGCCAGGAGGCCATCATTAATGTTGAACCCTGCAATGATATTAAGTCAGTAATGTGGAACGCAGTGTTCGGTTTTCACTGGACCAACTAGATGTCATCTAGGCAGATGTTTTGCTTATCTGTTCGTAGAGCATTCTTCCTAAAGTCTTGAAGAGATTTTACAGGCACTTACTGGTTGTTTTGGTGAACTTGACCTTTCTAAAAACATTGGTCCCATTATGTTTACAGAAAATAAGGTAACGCAGGTCAATGGTCAGATCAAAATATAAATTAGACGTTTTTGCAGGACCTGAAATGAGCAGTTCATGCTCAGAAAACCTATAAATATCGCACAGCAATGTAAGAGGCTTTTTGGATCCAGTCATTGGCAAACGCAGTTTCTGAGTTTAGGGGTCAATTCAGATAAGGAGATTATTTTTGGTATACACTTACTTACTTTTACTGAACAGCATTATTTAATCAAATCACAAGGTTTTTGTTATTTTCCATCAGATTGAGAAGTTTCTGTTATGTTTTGTTCTGTGTCATTGTCTCTCAGAACTGCATGGACAAACATCAGGTTGTCGGTGTTCTCCGTCAGATGGAGAAGTTTCTAAAAGGACAGGAGATCAGGTTCACGGAGGGACTGCGCATCATGAAGTCCAAACTGGCAACCCTGCAGAACTCTGTCTCCAAACTGCCTCAGGCCGATCAGTCGGCGGGTGAGTAGTTAGAGGAGGACCATTCTCCACCACTCCACAGAACAATGAAATGGAGATTGAAATGATCATATGTACCGATCTGGACCAGGCCAGGTGTCCTCTTTGCAATTTTGCCCTCTAACCAACATTAATCTATAGAGTAGAAAACTAAGAAAGTTAAGGGAAGTCGATTTCAGATATTCTGATTTAACGGTACTGTTTCTTCGATTGTCTGAACCTCAAAGCTCTGCATAGCATTTAAATGACATGTACTTTCCTAGACCTGTTGTTGACCCGTCCATAAAAACTCAACGTGTATTCGTTAATGTGGAAAATTGTGTTTTGCTTGTACTACACTGTCCTTTTGGTGAAACAATTTAAGATCCTAAAATGTCTTCGTCAGCTGCTATATTTTGAATAGAGAAGAGGGAGCATATTTAGACAACAAGTATTGGAGAGGAGACTGACCCATTGGAATTGTGCAATTTCTTTCCAGTCACATTGGTTGATTGCCGATTAGCACTTCATAGGCCTCTGTGGTCTTAAGATTAGTACATTGGTTTTGGAGTTTTTAAACAATGTGAGGCAATTAACAGTGTTCAAAATAGGCCAACTAGTCGATGTATTTTCCTTAAATCTAGTTGCAGGTGCATCGGTCACAAAAACATCAACATTATTTAATGTATCAAGCGGAACAGTCTTAAAAATCATTACTGCATAATTGGACAAGGAACAGGGACAAGGAACAGTGGTCGACAGTCGAAGCTGACCCACAGGAATAAGACAGACACTTAACAAGATAGTTGCTCAATGTCCCAAAAGCAAAGCCTTGTAAATTATCTCATAACTAAATTGTCACCTCTGTGACCCCATCTCAACAAAAGCTGCATGTCGTGCGCATCACATAGTGTGGTTGTATCCAAGGCCATTGTACAGTGACACATACCTTGGTGTAAGGTGCACAAAACCTCAAGCTGTGAGCAATGGTAATAAGTAACATGATCTGATGAGTCATTTTTCACTATAATTCCAATGTCCAAATGGGTATACATTTGGAGAAATCTAAATGGTCCCTACAGCCCGTGTCTGCTACCATCTCCTAAACATGGTGGGGGATCAGTAATGTTATGGGCAGCCATCTTGTGGGAGTCACTGGGTCTGATGGTTGCTCTGCATGGTCGTTTAAAAGCCAAGGAATACGAGGCGATTTTGCAGGACCAAGTGCACCCGATGGAGCAAATACTGTTCCCTCTGATTCATGGTGTTACATTGTTCCAGGATGATAATGCCCACATACACACTGCTGAACTAATTCAAGAGGGGTTTTATGAACACCAGGATGATGTCAAACACCTTCTTTGGGACTTATCTGGGAAGTTTCAAAGTGGATTTCCAACATCCCTACAAATATCCCGAGACTTTTCTTCTTAAAGAACGGTTTCAATATCCCAGAACTAATTTGAGGACTTGTAGGACTGCATTTCAAGAATGATTGGAGTTGCTCTGAACAACAAATGGTGGTCCTGCTCCTTATTAGGTCCTTAATGTTGATTTATAGTTAGATGTTTCTGTTATTCTGTCCGCCACCTGTGTAATCAGTCCTTTCTTTCTCTTTCCATCTCCTTTCTCTCTGGGCTCAAGCCTCCAATACAATATCCACACACTTGTTTTTTTTCCCAGTGGATGTTTTCACATACTCTGATAGGATGTGTGTGAATCCACCCCCAACAAAAAAAGATGAATTTCTCTATTATAATTATATCAGCTTTTTGGAATCATGCAGCTGGCAAACACACCATTCTACCCAAACAGGCTAAAACTATAGAAGTGCAGTATTATAAATGTCGTTTTGATCTTTTAGTGTGGAAATATTACACAGATTATGTTGTATATACCACCGGGCGGTTAACTCACATGTTAGTTGTCGGTACGGTATAAAAATGAAACTACAACCTGAGTCGTTTGTCTTAATCAGAAGTGTGTAAGTATGGTCTGAATATTATCAGCAAATACATTAAAACATGACTACAGCAAGCTAGAATGAATCCCAGCCTCTCTCACGCACTCTGTCCTCCACCATCCGTGGCTTTCAGTATGACAGTTCTTGGCAGACGGGGGAGAAGTTGAAACAGTACATTCTCAGGCAAGGCAGTCACTCCCCGTAGTCCAGATCTAAAGGAAGCAATCAGAATGAAAATACTGCTCTGTAATGTATCTCACCCTGTTCCTTATTGGTCGCTGTATGGGTGTACGAGTGTGTGCCGTAGATGGAAATGCTTTCTTAAAAAAAAAACTCATAAGGGATACTAGCCCCTGTTTAGCCATGTGCTTGCAATTACTTGAAATATCTTTCAACTCCTATTTCTGGTGTTGTATATTTATGCTCTGAATATGCCCAACATTTCTACTTTGGGAGGTACAGTGTTATGTAATAGACATGGAATGGGGTGTTTATTCCAGAAACATAGGCTGTATAAGTAAGAACATCTTTCATCTTTATGATGATACCAAGCACATGTTTAGATAAATCAGCAGGTACTGATTCATGTACAACCATGCCCTTCTCTGGCATTATTGATGCCATTTTAACCGTTATACATTTTGCAGTAGGCATAGTTTTTTCCAAATTAAAAGCCCATTCCTTTAGGATATTTTTTAATTGTTGATTTATTTAGATGTAGAGCTTTTAGCAATAATCTGTGGGACTAAATGAGGCGTTGCCTAACTCTGTTCTTGTGAGGCGTGGAATCAGTCTTTTCCCATAAAGTGGTTCTAGAGGCCTAAATAATCAACAGTACTGGAAGCGTCTGTTTGATACTGGTTGGTCCTCAGGCACTAAAGACCACAGGATGCTGGAATGCAATACAACTGTTTTGGCATATTTGAGACCCTCTAACCATAGCACTCCCCTCTTCATCTCTTCCTGTTCTTCCTTTTCTTTCACTCTCTTGTCTCTCGTTCCCTTTCCCTGTTCCAACAGCTCCCTCTCTCTGCCCCTCACTGGAAGCCCCGGTCAACGGCAGGAAGTTTGGGTCCAAGTACTTAATCGGCCACGAGGTCCATTTTACATGTTCCACTGGCTATCAGATGATTGGCCCTGGGACACGTGTGTGCCAGGAGAATGGGAGTTGGAGCGCTGTCAGCCCGGTTTGTAAAGGTAAGCGGAAACCGGGACAGATGGATCCCGACTCGTTGCGCGTTCACTCATTTGTTTGACAAAGCCGGCACATTGCTATATATTTCAATGTGTCTGTCCATCCACCTGATACCAGAGCCCAGATCACTCTTCACACTGGAGTGGAACATAGCCTAGCGATTAGAGCAGGGGTTTGACAGCCAAAGGCTGAAGGCCTAAATCAGCCCACGAGCAGATTCAATGTGGTAGGTTTGTGTATAAAATAAAATACATATATATATATATATATATATATATATATATATATATATATATATATATATATATATATATATATATATGTGTGTGTATTTTAAAGCTTTGCCCCCTCCAAAGCATATGCAGTTGTGCTGATAAGTTGGCATACTCTGGCAGAAATTGTGACATTTTGGCATTGATTTTGAAAATATCACTGATCATGCAAAAAAAACTCTCGTATTTTTAAGGATAGGGGTCATATGAGGCTGTTTATCATCACATAGTTGTGTGGATCCTTTTTACATCGTACTGATAACAGAAATCATCCAAATGTCCCTGATAAAACATTTAAACACCCTTGAATGTTTGGCCTTATTAAAAACACACAGGGTGACACATACATGTGAAAATGGCAATTAAAGGTATATTTCCCACATCTTTGGCTTTTTAACTTGCAATTAGGGTCTGTGTATAGATAGTCAATGAGTATTTTAGCTCTCACGTGGATGCACTGAGCAGGCTAGATACTGAGCCTTGTGGAGCAGAAAATAACTATCAAAAGACCTGTGTAACAAGGTAATGCAACTTTATAAAAATGGAAAAGGATTAAAAAAGATATCGAAAGCCTTGCAAACGCCAGTCAGTATCAATCAATCAATCAAATGTATTTATAAAGCCCTTTTTACATCAGCAGTTGTCACAATGTACGTTTACAAAACACCTGGCCTTAAATCCAAGGAGCAAACAACAGTAGTGTTAAACTTCAGCGGCTAGGAAGAACTCCTTAAGAAGGCCGAAATTTAGGAATAAACCTAGAGAGGAACCTGATTCAGAGGGGTGAAAGGTCCTCTTCTGGCTGTGCCGGGTGAACATAATAAGAGTCCAAATTGAAAGAATTAATTGGTGCATGTGGGCTGAGCCCAGAGTCAATTTATACCTAGTCCAGAATCGGAGAGATGACAAGATGGACATGGAACGACGGGGGGGGAGCGGGGGGGTCAGCAGAGTGGCAGTTGAAATCGTCAGGTGTCGTCTTGATCTGCAACACAACCAGGAGGACTTCGGACAGGGACCGCAACGAGTCAAGCCTGGTACACCGCAGGTGTGGGCCAAGATCTCATGTCCTCCTAATTTTAAAACGACAGAAGACAGGGAAAATGTAGACCCTACTCTGGTCTATGTTTGGAGAGGGGTAAACAAGGCCTATAGGGAAAGGTATACCATCCCCATTGTGATGCATAGTGGTGGCTCACTGATGTTATGGGTGTGTGTGATGTCTAAAGGCACAGGGAATCTTGTGAAAATGTATGGCAAGATGAATGCAGCATGTTATCAGAAAATACTGGCAGGCAATTTGCATTCTTCTGCACGAAAGCTGCGCATTGGGACGCTCTTGGACTTTCCAGCATGAAAATGACCCTAAATTCAAGGCCAAGTTGACCCTCCAGTGGTTACAGCAGAAAAAGGCGAATGTTCTGGAGTGGCCATCACCTTCGCCTGACCTTAATATCATCAAGACACTCTGGGGAGATCGCAAACGTGTGGTTCATGCAAGATCACCAAAGACTTAGCATGACCTGGAGGTATTTTACCAAGACGAATGAGGAGCTATACCACCTGCAAGATTTCAGGCCTTGTAGACAACTATTACAAAAGACATCACACTGTCATTTATGCTAAAGGGGCAAACATGTTATTAAAAGTGACAAAACACGGAAAGACATTGTGCTGGAGATTAAAAATTAATAACGTATTTTAGTTTTTTCATATTTCTACAAAAAATGCCATGTCCAACATTATTCATACCCCTTGAAATTGTTGCAATTTTTTTTTTAAATGCTAGTTTCTATACCATTCAAAATTAACTTGTAATTTCCACCATGAAGAGAGCATTTTAATCACCTATAAATTGAGGACAGCTGAACAGCAGTAGTTCTTTAGTCCAGTGTTTCCCAACCCTGCTCCTGGAGGCACACTGCCCTGCATGTTTTAGATCTCTCCCTGCTCTATCACACCTGATAGAGTCAGTTACTAGTCAACTGCAAGTCATGGCTAAAAACAGAAATAGTTACATTATTCATTTGTCTCCAGCACGATGTATTACTGTGTTTTGTCACTTGTTTATGTCATTTCCAGCCAGAAGAAACCTATTGGTCAAACAAAAATGTTTGCGCACAACTGTAAAACTAGATTATGGACCTATAAATCGTTTTATAACTGCCCTTTTCTGGCCCACAAATTGATTTTGACGAAAAAATTCCTCTTTAAAATATATTCGGTTTTATAGCAGCCAGCAACCCATGTAAATTGTCATGGTCTTGCAGTACTCTTCCTCTCCAGCGGTTATATCAGCAGTTCTTCTGCCAGGGCTTCTTTCCTGACAACATGTTGGAATTTACTGTAAATACAGTTAATACTGTCAGAGGTGGGCAGAGAGATGGCTGGGAAGTGGGGAGATATTGAGGGGTAGAGAAAAAGGGGTGGAGAGAGAATGAGTGAGCGGGACAAAGAGAGAGAGCGAGTGAGTTGGGATAGCGAGAGACAGCCAGTGAGGGGGGATAGAGAGAGGAAGTGAGTGAGTTGGGATAGCGAGAGACAGCCAATGAGGGGGGATAGAGAGAGGAAGTGAGATGGGATAGCGAGAGACAGCCAATGAGATGGGATAGCGAGAGACAGCCAATGAGGGGGGATAGAGAGAGAGAGTGAGTGAGTTGGGATAGCGAGAGACAGCCAATGAGGGGGGATAGAGAGAGACAGCCAATGAGTTGGGATAGCGAGAGACAGCCAATGAGGGGGGATAGAGAGAGACAGCGAATGAGTTGGGATAGCGAGAGACAGCCAATGAGGGGGGATAGAGAGAGGAAGTGAGTTGGAGGCAGAGATGGGTTGAAGAAATGTAGACAGAGATGGGTGGAGATATAGAAGGATAGTAAGAGTGGTTTTCATGGTAGGTAAAGAAGGCATAATGGGGTCCCAATTTGAGACAGTTTTCTACAGCGGGAACAATATCCTACCGCAATTATGTGGTTCTGATGTGGACGATACTTAATATTCATTATTTGTTAACAAAAAGTATCAATATAATCATAATGTTGCATTTTTGCCCAGACATATTTTACTTTCACCGTTTATCTGGCATCTTGTTCTGCGCAATTGGATGTGTGCAACTTAATAGAAATGTAGTGAGAGTGGCTAAAGCAGCCGCTGGCTAACAACGTCACTGTGCACAGATGACGTGGGTCTGATTCTTTAAGGAATGCAAAATCCCTTGTTTTGTAACAGAAAATGAAAATATGCTTTTTGTGTTGGACAATTCCTTGTTTCAGTCTGGTTTTCTAATGAAATCATCAAAGGCCTCCATCTGTTCTCTTGTGCCAGGCAGTGTACGTTCTTCAACTCAGGGTCGAGCAGAACAAAAATCGAATGTGACAGTCCGAAGGGTTAACAGACAGACATTCCTGTAAAGGAACTACTCGGACCCAGCTTGTTTAGCTTGTTAAGCTGTAGTGAAAAAACAACACTGCTGGCATCTACAACCAGTACCCTCTGTTGTTCCACAATCCACAGTAATCCATTCAGACTGAAGGTCCTGGAGAAACATAAGAACCGGTGACGGAGGAAGAAAGAGGCTCAGCGGCAAATAAAGAGGAGGGAGAAGAGATGGAGGGAGAAAGAGTAAATGAGGGAGAAGGAGTAAATGGGAGAGTAAGTTAGAGTGGTATGGGAAGGAGGGCAGAGGGCTGCTAGACACTGGCTCTCTAGCTCTGAGGGCTAACTGCTTTGGGTGAGACAGCCAGAGGCATATATGGAGGGAGAAAACGTGAATGTGTTAAACTCTGGACTGACTGCGTTTTGGACCTAATCCCATGGTGTTTATTTGCCTTTTCCAGTGGCCAGCTGACCACCAGCACAGGTATAGATGTGAAGACTGACTTCACTCACTTGGATATTTTTAAACTCCTTTCCACATATTTTAAATTTTTTCACTCTCAGTATCTCAATATTGTTTTAAAGCCTAGTTCTAAATGTAGTCCTCCACATGCAGGCTATCCCCTATAGAATGCCTCCACAGAGAGGATATTGTGCATGTGGGAGTATATTCCTGATAGTTTTAAACATCACCATTGCCTTTACCTAAAGTCCTGAGACACACTCAATGTCCCATGTTATTCATAAATAGACCTGAGACATACTGAATGGCTTATGTTATTCATAAATAGACCTGAGACACACTGAATGTCCCATGTTATTCATAAATAGACCTGAGACACACTGAATGTCCCATGTTATTCATAAATAGACCTGAGACACACTGAATGTCCCATGTTATTCATAAATAGACCCGAGACACACTGAATGGCTTATGTTATTCATGTAGAGACCTGAGACACACTGAATGTCCCATGTTATTCATAAATAGACCTGAGACACACTGAATGTCCCATGTTATTCATAAATAGACCTGAGACACACTGAATGGCTTATGTTATTCATATAGAGACCTGAGACACACTGAATGTCCCATGTTATTCCAAAATAGACCTGAGACACAGAATGGCCATTGATTTTCTTATAGATTCCTTCATAAATAGAGCTGAGAAACACTGAATGTCCCATGTTATTCATAAATAGACCTGAGACATACTGAATGTCCCATGTTATTGATAAATAGACCTGAGACTTACTGAATGTCCCATGTTATTCCGAAATAGACCTGAGACATACTGAATGTCCCATGTTATTCCAAAATAGACCTGAGACATACTGAATGTCCCATGTTATTCCGAAATAGACCTGAGACATTCAATGTCCCATGTTATTCCGAAATAGACCTGAGACATACTGAATGTCCCATGTTATTCAGAAATAGACCTGAGACATACTGAATGTCCCATGTTATTCAGAAATAGACCTGAGACATACTGAATGTCCCATGTTATTCAGAAATAGACCTGAGACATACTGAATGTCCCATGTTATTCAGAAATAGACCTGAGACATACTGAATGTCCAGCTTGTGATTGGGTCTGAAATGTCTTCTTTTTCACTATTTTGTTTACAGTGCTTGCCCTGTCTTATGCCCTAATCCCTATGTTTTATGCCCTAATCCCTATGCCTTATGCCCTAATCCCT
This sequence comes from Esox niger, assembly GCA_016801105.1. Lineage (NCBI taxonomy): Eukaryota > Metazoa > Chordata > Actinopteri > Esociformes > Esocidae > Esox > Esox niger. Next base: position 12,856 of record JACXGJ010002118.1, on the reverse strand, counting down.
ATGCCTTATGCCCTAATCCCTATGCTTTATGCCCTAATCCCTATGCTTTATGCCCTAATCCCTATGCTTTATGCCCTAATCCCTATGCCTAATGCCCTGTGCCCCATGCCCTGGTCAAAAGCAGTGCACCGTACAGGTTTCCATTCCAGATGCTGCTTTGGAATGCAGTTACCGGTAGCGATGCACTGGGCGTATCTCGGCTTGAGATACAAGCCACCAATAACATGCTTAACATAGTTGCTTGTTGTCAGATCTTGGGTCTCACGGCACTGGAATGAACGCTGTGTGATGGGCAAAACCTTAGTCTCCTGGAATCCCTGGACACAGAGACTGTAAGAAAAGCCAATTCTAAACCGCCAAACAGAAAACTATTTATAGACTATTCACCTGTTTTTTTACCATGTTTTTCGACAGCCCACGCCGCTAAGCGTTGGTGCCCAAATGGTGCCCAAATGGTGCCCAAATGGTGCCCAAATGGTGCCCAAATGGTGCCCAAATGGTGCCCAAATGGTGCCCAGGCGCTAATCATCCCTCGCAGAATGCATGACGTCAATGGATGAAAACAAATTCCAATTGTATCTCGTCTTTTTCTAATAACTCCTCTAGGTTTTTTGAGAACTTATGTCACCTATAGAAAGATCTTTCTAACCGGTAATCTTGGAGACTAGAGCAATGCATTGGCGTTGAAATCAACTCGATAGCCCCACTACATCCCTGGGGAGAGACTTGGAAAGACGCGTTGTTCACAGTCTATTCATTCCAGACCTTGTCATTTTCGATGTATTCTTTTTTTGTCATTTTTTATATATGATATAGTATAGGATAATACAAATGCATCATTGTATTGTTCTACTTAATTAACTATTTAAAACAAACAAATTCATAATTTTTTTAAATTATTTGATAACTACCCCATTGATGAACTGATGCTCTGGCTGGATGGTGATGCTGCGGAGTAGAATGTCCGTGCTAATAAGCTACGTCTCATACGCTAATGACGCCAAACGGCGTTCGGCTCCTGCAGTTACTGGGGGTCAAAAGGGTCTAGTCCTAAGTAGGGCGTCACCTGAAGGTTATTAGGAGGTTGCGGTGATACGTAAGGGAGGGGGTGAGGGGACTTTAGTCCTGGATAGGTGTTTTCCTGTGTCCTCTGAGATATTTAATGCCAATTTAATTTCAGATGAGTGCTCCAACTTTGAAGAATGGACCTTTTCTTCTGCTGCACTTATCTGAGTGTAGGGACCACAAACCCTGTTTAGCCGGCCAGCCGCTGGCCTGAAGGGACAGGCTGCCTTTTCCCTCTCATCCAAGTGTTCAGGCTATTTACCCTTTGATTTGATGGAGAGGTACAGGGTGTGTTTGCATATTATTCTAAATCCCATGATAAAACAATATCGTCTCCAGTGAGAGTCAGCTTTCTTCTCTTCTCATATCCAAAGGCTAACATTATCCGGTTTGCAGCCAATTGCAAAAGGGTTTTTGGTGAGATGAAGTTTCCGAGCTGGAGGAAAAAACATTTCTGATTTATCAATTGATGCAAATGAATTCAAGATCGTTTTTCAATTGTTCTTAGCAACTACATAAACACACAAACTCTTGAAGTCAGTGGAAGACATTACACACAAATCCATAGGAATGCTAATAAAGCTAAGCCAAAGGTTTTCTGATGATTTTTTTATGTGATTCTTTGGCAACAGACCCTGAACATCTCCCAGTCTCTCCATTTCTCCAGCTCTGAAAGTCCATCCATCTCAAACGATGCCAACAATGGATCACAAATGAATTTCAGAACTTGACATTTTAGAAGGGGCTTATAATGTATGTAACTTTGACTAAGCATGACCTCTTAAAAAGGATAAAACCCGAACAGCACCTTCACAGTGGGGTTTAAAGTTATTCATTTTAGACTGGTGACATTAGACTTTAGGGTTAATGTTACAGGGAGTTAATGGGAAAGGCTCAAAACAAAATAAACTATTCATATTTTATATGTATTGGTGCTCACAGTAGTCCTTAGTGGATTTGTTTTTCCTGTGTTCATTTTGTAGTTATTTTTCGCAGTATTAATACAGTATGTATACGGGCGGAAGTGACTCATCTCTTATTTCAAGTACTTTTGAACAATGAGTCTGGAGACTAGAGGTATTGGCAATGAAAGGAATGAATTGTCCTCTGTCTGTAAGTGATGGTACCGGGTGTGTCTGGTCCCCATCTGCTGTATTAGGTATCACCAGTACCCTAGACAGAGAGCAGACATACCCTCCTTTCTACAGCCTCTAGATTGGCCTGGGACAAACAGAGAACTAACAGTGGGTTCATTCATTTGAGGGACAAACTATGCAGTTCAACCGCTGAATAAAATGTAATGCTTGCTTTGGACATCATGAGTATTTTTGTTAAGCAAGATCATTTGGCTTAATTCAAATAAAAGAGCCACGTCATTTGAATAGGAAACAGACCTTTTTTATCTGTGTGTACCCTTATTTAACTAGTTAAGTGGATGGAAATCCGGGTTAACTGCCTTGCTCAGGGTCAAAACAACACAATAGTTTTCAGCTTGGTTGCTCAGGGATTTGATGTAGCAGCCCTTCTGGTACTGGTCAGATGGCCTACCCACTGGGCTAGCTTACTTGTTGGATAAAAGTGTAAATCTGTACCGTACCCAATAAAAGTTGGCTAACATTTTATCTGAGAGTAATATTCAAGTGAATGAAATATTTTATCTGGTGGCATTTATTTAGTTTTTAAGCAGTCCAAACATGAGAAACGTGCAGATATTTATTTAGATACAATAACACTATCTTAAGAGAATGGTTTTGTAACTTCATTTGGCGAAAATCGTTGTTTGCAGCATGCAAACAATGTAGCCAAATCAACTGTTCTGTCAGTGCTCTAATTAAAGTGTCATCATTCTCCCAAAAGAAGCTTTCAAAAAAGCTGCTTGTGAATGACCCATTTCTAGAATGGACGTTCCAAGGACCACGGGGCAGCCGTCTTGGTCAACGAAAATCTGTAATTCATTCACCCTCACTTGGCTGTGATCTAGTGATGTGCAGTTCGCTTACGATTCGTTAGTTTTGAACTTTTTAGTGAATCAGGACTCTGGAGTCCTTTTATATAATGACTCGTTCAATAATTCGAACGTTAGACAGCGGATTTCTACAACATGATCACTTGTTTAATACCTGGTCCTCCATGATCACTTGTTTAATACCTGGTCCTCCAGGGGGGGTAAAGTAAGTGCACGAGGAGATAAAATGCCCTCGTCAATGAAACGCAGAAAATGTAATTCATCATGGCAACAGGAGAAAAATGTCTCAGGCCCCGTACTTCTCCCCAGTGGAGTTAGATATATAAATGAATGCACATGCAGAATGTAAGTATATTTTCAAGAAAAAAAGCAATACAGTTTTAGCAGCAACAGAACGTGAGCTTGCGTGGCAGAAAACTGCCGCGACAAAGCGTGAGTATTAACTGAAAAAAGTCACATCTTCAATCTTGTGGGATTAATGTCAAGTTCAGTGTTTATTTATCAAATGCACCGAATAACTCAGCGTCAGTCTGAACTGTGACATTCTTGTGACAGGGGACTTATCTACGTAGTAAGTATTAAGAAATATATGAAATGATAGCTATAATAAACATAAACTTTTAAACAAGCAGCAATTTTAGTCTAGTATGCATTTGAACAATATCGTTAGAAGTATTGAATATTATAATATAATATGAGTGTAGTATGCCTACGAATGTTACATCATCCTTATCTTCATCTGCTTATCCGGTATCGGGTCGCGGGGGCATCAGCTCCAGCAGGGGAATGAATGGTACATACAAATGAATATTCTGATGTACATAGAAAGACATCAGAGCATTTGGAATATGCATGTGTGATCAGTATGATAATAGACCAGTGTTGGTTGAGCCTTATGGCCTGATGGAAAACACTGGGTCTGGAAGTGCGTGCTCCGATGCTCCGGTAGTGTCAACCCGACGGCAGTAGCGGTGTGAGTAGACCACAGCCTTGGTGGCTGTAGACTTTGATGTTCCGTGCTTTCCTAAGGCATTGTGTATGTTAGATGCCTTGCATGGAGGGGAGATGACAGGCGATGACGGGCTCCGTAGACCTCACCACCTCGGGAGGGACTAGCGCTCGGAGTGGCTGCAGTATCCGTTATGCAGCCTAACAGGATTCTCTCAGTGAGTCTCCTCAGGAAGTATAGTTGCTTTTGGGCAGTTTTCACTGACGTGTTCGCTTATATGAACCAAATGAGGTCATCTGTTTATGCAGGTGCAACCCAACAGGCACAAAACGTACTTGGCAGCAACTGAAGATGAAATAAATATATCTACTTCAAACAGAAAAAGTATAATATCAGTACAAGCTACTTTGATGCTGTTTAGCCTCCCCTACCTAACGAAACACCTTTCAGTGGCTACATGCAACATATATGTAAGTAGTCATTGACATTTTCTAAGCAAAAAAGTACAATTCAATCTGCACATTATAGCTGTGGAAAGACTTCCTATTCACACAAGCTCCTTCATTTTCTGAAGGAGATGTGATAGGAGTGTGAGTGCCATCTATGCAGCCAATCACCCCTGGAAACCCTCAAATGTTAACTGATTTGTGCTTCAAGTCTGAACACTTCATACTAAATGAACTGATTACTGCTTAGACGGACACCTGCAATTCCATGGACTTATTTTTTGTTGAGTCTTGTGGGTCTGTCACTTAGGAACACTACTGAAGTGTACAAAAAACGTTTCAGTGCAAGAGTCACACCTCCGACCGGCGGACAGAGAAGGTTGCCTTAGACATACTCAGCTTCACGGATGTTATACAGAAAACTGCAACACAAGAAATGTGTTCCGAACTGAGAGCATGTCCACAATATATCATCGATAAGAGGGAAAACATTTTTTTTCTGATAAATGATTGATTGTCCGGAAAATAGTAATTCTCAAACCGATGATCAATAGGGAATGATAAAACATCCAAGCGGGATTAGATCACTCTCTCCAGACGGAGATCTCTGCGGAGTATTCGGAGGTTTTAGTGAAAAAGGCTTCCCATCACTCTTTTGATCAATGTGTCCATAGATGTGAGTGAGTGTTCCAGCAACCCATGCCAGAATGGAGGGATATGTGTAGAGGGGCTCAACCAGTACAAGTGCACCTGTCCACAGAGCTGGACTGGATCCAACTGCCAGCACCAGACACAGACTGGTCAGTAACAGACATCCTACAGCTGAACAACACATGATATCTGTTAGATGAATTGGGGAACTAAAAACGAGTGCAACAGTTCCTTTGTTTATATCTTTAATTTCCATATTTTTTTCTACGTATTGTATTCGTAGATATATGCACACAGTTCTAGTGCTGTTCTGACTAGTTCTTAAATCATGAATGTCTTCATGTGTTTGTCATAATGTTCATACGTGTCGTTGACTTGTGACTGTTGTGTTGTTTAATTCACGACCCTGTGGAAATCTCCTACAGGCCACCGAAAGTGGAAACAAAGTTTAACTTCTGTCCTTTCTCTCTCTGTCCTTCAGCGCCACCCGAGTGGAGCGTCATGAATGACCCGGCGTTCAGCCGACGACCCCGCTGTGCCATGGTGGCTGGGGCCCAACATTGTAGCTGCGACGCCGGGTTCCATATGAGCGGGACCTCAGATAACAGTATCTGCCAGGGTAAGACAGAATGTGGTCTAGCCTGGAGAGTTTGGTTAAATTAGACTGGTAAGTTTGGTCAGGTTAGCACTCACCGTATTCTTATTTCCCACTGGTTCCCTCTGTCCTTCTAAAGTCTCTCCTATCCATCTTTTTCCATCCTTCCATCCTGTATTCCTGTCTTTATCGTTGGAAATGGAAAGTATGATGTTAGTGTTTGTCTTTTCTCTCGCTTTCCCCTCTCGTTTTTCCCCAACATTCCACTGTTTTCTGTAGCCCGTCCTTTGTGATGGCCAACTGCTCTCCTTCTCCTCCCAGATGTTAATGAGTGTGAGGTGTACCGTCTGGACCAGGGGGGGAAGCTGTGTGTGTCTGAGTGTGTCAACGTCCCCGGGTCATACAAATGCACCTGCCCCAGCGGATACAAACTGCTGCCCGACGGAAGGAGCTGTGATGGTGAGTGACAGGAGGAGAGGAGGGCAGGAGTAGATGAAGGCTGGGAGGAGATAATAACGTAGTCGGAGATATCGGGTAGGAGGGAATACAGGGCTGGAGGAGATACAGGTGATCTAGGGTAGGAGGAGATAAATGGCAGGAGGAGATCCAGGGCAGGAGAAGACCCAGGGCAGGAGATCCAGGGTAGGACAATGGCCCATTCACATGTATCAGTCTTGGGACTGCAGAGCTGGGGAATATAAATCAACAGGCTCAGAGGTCCAGACAAGGGGTGTGTCTGAAAACCGCAAAATCTGTCAAAACCTGTGGAAACAATACTGAAGTAATGATTTGAGGACTGGTACTAATATGGGGAAGGGTAATGATTTGAAGAGGGGTAATGGTTTGAGACAGAGCCTGTGCCTTGGCTATGGGTGTGTTTAATTGGTCTGATGTGGTTGTGGGAGTTACTGTTCCTCAGATTCAGACAGACCAGTCATTTACTCTTTGGGTCACACCAATGGTGCAAGAGAAGGAGAAGTTTTTAAAAATGTTTTCTAGTTTTAGCTGTGTCCTTTTAACCCCAAGTAACGACTCTAGTTGTTTCTGCTTCTCTTTATTAGTCTGCCTCTGGTCTGGATATAGAGTCTTCTCCCCAGTCTGGTTTCATCTGCCCTTCACTAGTTTATCAAGCTATACTTTCCTTACTGACAAATGGAATAGATGACCTCACCACTTCCCAACAAAACAGGAGACATGTCTCAGTCCAGGACTGGAGATGGGCCGTTTGGGGGAGACTAAACCAAACTACCAAATAAACAGCCAGTCCCGCAATCCTATAGCGTAGCAGCCCCGGAGACGGTAACCAGGAAGCAGGGCGTCAGTCAGACGACTCAGAGGCTGGACGTCTCCTTCTATATTTTCACGTTTCATTTATTCTCTCCCTCCCGGTATGTCGATCCCTCCCGTCTCCCAACCCTCCGTCACGCTAACCTGCAGACGTGGATGAGTGTCTGACCCAGCAGCACAACTGCACCAGGGGGACGACGTGCATCAACACCGGGGGCGCTTTCCAGTGTGTGAACCCGGACTGTCCCAGACCACACGGCAACGTCACCTACGTCAAGACGTCGCCCCTGTAAGTAGACACAGTCCCACAGGTGGATGGAGGGACATGGCCCCGCCGGGGATTCTCCGTCTACCCGTCCACCCGCGCAGTGGTGTTCCAGACATTCCACTGACGAGACCCAGGCAAGGGGGTGACGGACTAGGCCTAACTGAGAGTGTGCTATTCGTAATATTTGGACTGAGCCACTGTGATAGACAATTTTCTTTTCATTCCTCCCTAACTAAATGTTCACTCTTCTAACAACGGAAGACAGATTTTTTTGGTTTTGTTTTGCTATTTAGAGGGAAAGATTTTTTTCAGATGTACAAAACCATCCTCCCGGAGTTATATAGTGCTGAAAGTGGAGTATTGCTTTTCAACTGATTTGAGTTGAGTACACATGAGCAACTTCAAAACATGTTCTTGCACGGATGTTCCCGTTTAGGCATCTTCCATTGTAAATTAGTTTATACTATATTGGCTTTACTTCCTGATGACTGGTTGGCGTGATGTCTATTTCTAGACACGTTTCGTCTAGGCAGGGAGTTTGGGTAGCCAGGCAATGTTCTTCTGTCTACTGTGTTTAGACGTGTGTTCATTACACTGGAGACAGTCGGAAAATGAATCTTCAGGTTTCTACCTTATTTTCCAACAAGTATTTTCAAATCCGAATCCCAGAAACATCTGTTCTTGTTCTGAGTTTTGTCTCCTAGCCTTCTGCTCATAGTCGATCACCACCACCACAACCTTCCAAGCTGCCTTGGCCTGAATCTTAGGGCGTGTTTGCCAACTCACACGTTGTCTCTTTTAAAAGCAATAAAGGTATTAATGTAGCCCTGTCCACTCCTACTGAACCATCCATGTGTTGAAAGACTGAAAGACTGCCAGTGGAGGTGGGTAGGAAGAAATATTGCAGAGAGAACCTGTGACCTACGTAATAATTTAATACCGTATAATCTGACTCCATATTGTAATTATAAATGACCACGATATGCTGGACGTTCTTTGCAAAGGTAGCTAATCTGTCGTCACAAGCCAAACATTTAAAAGATCATATGTTTCACGACCTACATAAGTCCAGAAGACTAAGGGATGGTGTAGCAACACGGGAACTCAGAGAACTCAGAGTCGTTCTGGTTACTTGGATTTGCGTATGTGTATGGGCCTATAACATTTATCATAAGCGCCCATAAGCTGTAAGTCGTTTAACACGATCTTTACAGTAAAATGGGATGTGTTCCTGGATCTAACAAAGTTAATTATGCCCACGACTCAGGGATGACTAGAATGCCATATGTTCCTGGGCCAACCAAACTGCTTTGAGAAATCCAGGGACATCGTGTCTGGTTGCTTAGACTTACTTGTGTGTAATTACTCGTAGCCCTACGAGCTTGAGTATGGAGATGAACAAGGAATGTCATGGTAATCTATATTCCAAAGTAATAGAATTTATTCCAATCAAGTCATAAAGTTACAATACAAAGCATAGTTACATATGAACACAATTCAACATCCTCCCAACTAGTCTAACGGTCTACTAATTATACCATAAGTATTTCAGACACTATAGCATGAAATTGTGCTAGGAACTTCGGTTAAAGATAGACTGCCAGAACAAAGTCAAACTCAACTATTTATCCCACACAGACAGGCTGATTCCTAACTCCCTCACTGAATCTATAACAGGATCACCTCAACTTGGTGAAAACAATGGAAACAAAGAAACAGCGTTTACACATCCAAAGCTAGACACTTGGTCTTGGAGGATTCTTCATCCAGGAAACATTTACCTATAACAAGTGATACATAACATGTACATTTTGTAGAGTTCATCCCTTTATGGGACTACCTTGGCCCCCACCGCGCATGTGCGTTCCTTTCAGGATGCAAATAGGCCCATTGGTGTATTATTACTATGTCCCACTGAGTTGAGACACCAGACAACACCTTCACAAACTGTCCTAAACACAACTTTCATTACACTACACCTACGGGTGCCCCGGTAGATGGAAAACAGGAACAGTATGGGGTGACAGGGTTTCTCTAAGTACAGCAGAAGGAAGATAATTACACACTTTTACACAATTACAAACGAATCTGTATTTTCCCAAAAGGGCTGACTTACATAACAGATTACCTTTCAGTAACGATGCTTCAATCACGAATGTACTATAACTAACTCACGTATTCATTGACGTTTCCGCCGTAAAGGAACTAAAAGTGACATTGTGCCGGCTCCCGACGCTGACATCTCCTTTTTTCCTCCCCTAAAGTCAGTGTGAGAGGAACCCCTGTCCGATGGAGAGTCGTTCCTGTCACCTGGCTCCTAAGACTGTCTCGTTCCACTACATCTCCCTCCCCTCCGATCTCCAGACTCCGGCCACCCTGTTCCGGATGGCGACCGCCTCCGCCCCCGGCCGGCCCGGCCCGGACAGCCTGAGATTCGGCATCGTCGGCGGCAACAGCCGCGGGATCTTTGTGATGCAGAGGTCGGACCGCCAGACAGGGGAGCTGATCCTGGTTCAGGGGCTAACGGGGCCCCAGGACATCAGCGTGGACGTGGACATGTCCGAGTACAGCGACCGCACCTTCCAGGCGAAGCATGTGGCGAAGGTGCACATTCTGGTGTCACCGTATCACTTCTGAGGTGGAAGGTCGGACTAATCACGGGTGAGGAGGAAGGAGGATGAAGAAAATGAGAAGAAAAAAATGGGGGAAAGCAAGTGGAAGAGGAAGGAGGAGAACAAGCGAGAAGAGAAGAATTGGAAAGACAGCGGGATGAAACGGATGAGTGAGACAATGCCAGAATGCAACGGATGAGTGAGACAATGCCAGAATGCAAGGGATGAGTGAGACAATGCCAGAATGCAACGGATGAGTGAGACAATGCCAGAATGAAACGGATGAGTGAGACAATGCCAGAATGCAACGGATGAGTGAGACAATGCCAGAATGCAACGGATGAGTGAGACAATGCCAGAATGAAACAGATGAGTGAGACAATGCCAGAATGGTTTGGACTGACTTAGAGACTATGAAGTATAATAGTGAGAATTGAAATGAATGAGAGAATGGTTGATTTTACCAGTTGAGTATAAGAATGTGCATAACTGACTGAGTGGCAACGGAATGGTAATATTATGCAGTTGTTTTTTATTATTTTCTCTGACTGGCTCAGGAATCAAGCCTGGGGTTTTAATGATGACCAAAGGCAATGCTTGTGTATGTGCAAGGCCATTGGCTAGATTTAGTTTAAAGAAAAACAAAACAAAAAATCAACTTCAGTTACAGTTAAAAATGTTTATGGAAAACAACTGTACATTTTCAAGGAGTGCTGAACCTCTTTTTGTATACAAATCGGCATGCCTTTCCCTGCTTACTGTCGACAGAATATAAGTGCACTTGTATGTGAATTAGAGACTCTGACCCTGTTAAACATGAAGCACTCACATAGCTCTGAATAATCCAAATGTTTTGTTTTCTTTTCACATTGCAGTGGGCTTTTACCTGTTTATCTTTTTTTGCCGGCTTACTTACTTGTTGATTATAAGACAAAAATGTAAAGAACAACAGCATTTTCATATTTACAATAGAAGAAAGCAATAATACAGCTCTTGGATAGGACCATATTCAGTATATACTTGGCGGTCTAGCCAATGCAGTGTACATATCAGTCATCTAAGGTTTTAGTTTAATACTATTGCACATAACGTTTTCTCCATACAGGAAATAAAGACAGTCCTACACAACAAGTTTCTGATTTGCACTCCTATCCAAAAATACCATATACAGCAGTAGTATTTAAAGTTCGGGTCAACATCCAGGAACTCTAGTGAAGTTGAAAAAGCATTCTGAACCCAACAATGGGATATAAAATGTGGTCCCTCTAAAAATGTTTGAATACCACTGATCTCCAGTAACCTATCAGTAAGCAAGAGCTCCGTACTATGATCAGCAATGCCCCGGTCTGAAGAAAAAAATAAAGCCCTTTGACCGTACAAACCCGAATGCAGGTCAAAGTTGATCAGTATTAGAACTAAAGAATATCAGATCAGAGTTTTTTTGTTTTACTAAAGTAATAGCCATCAGGAAATTAAAGATATACCTCAATGTGTTTTTCAATTATATGTTTATCAGAGAGAGAGGGTCTAATGTCCACCACATGTGCCATTGCTCTTTCGTTCTCTTTCTCCTCCACTCCCATCTCCCCACGTCCCAGGGTTTAAATTGCAATAAAGGAGATCAAAAGAACCACAAGCTTCCAGGATAGAGGGGTGGGGGAGTAGGGAGAAAGACAGAGGACAAAAATGCATGCCGCGATTGTAGGTGCTTCAAAATAACAATGCTCTTTAACAATGTAGACTCAAGAATTCCTTTTATAATTATTAGTAACATGCTTTCTGCCTCCTCATTTGAGCCTGTGTGCTCGGCCTGTGTGATGACACATGTTTTCTGGAAGTCGAGAGCAGGGAGATATTGCTGGAGACACTTGCATAGGAGAATGGTACACAATAAATCACTGCATGAGACTACATAACAGAGCTGTTTCCCCTAAGAGTAATGATATATGCATTCCTTGGAGAGGAGGCCTCCAGGAGAAGCCCAAGTACAAGGGTTTATTACCAAGTTACATTATATGGTAGCGCGCAACATTGTCCTGTGGTCTCTCAGAACTCAGAAAGAGAGAAATTAATATTATCACATTGAAGTGGAAGGCTATCTCTAGAGTCTAGTTACATAGCACCTGCTGCATTCCAACAGTTTCTTTTTCATTTACACAACAATTGAAATGACTATCACAGCATACTGAATTCTCTGGATTCCTCCGCTGTCAACTCTATCCACTAAAACGACAACATACAACCTATTCCCTCAGTCTTCTCTTTGCTTTTGTACCATTTCAAAATTGTCCAGAAATAACAAATTTGGAATTCTACAGAAAACCAGTAAGTCATTCAGAAAGGGAAACAGTGGAGCCTTTCTTTCCCCCGGCCCGGTTGGTGAGTCCCTTTATGAAAACAGGGAAAAGAAGTGAGATTTTTGTCAGTGGGATAGTTCTGTATAAAAAAACATAGAGGAGGCATTTTTGTTCTGGTTATTTTATGCAGGAAAGGGGAGAGGTTGGCGGAGGATGGTTTTCCATGTGGGATAATGTCTGAAGTTTGTCCAACTGTGGATGAGGAGAGCAGAATGTGTGCTTATTCAGTTTCCAGGTACACTACTCAACAGCCTCTGTGTTTTTTGATTTCCCGCCATCTATCGCTAAACCTCCAAGGTATCAGCAGTACAGCTTATGTGAAATATACAGTACAACAATTTGATCAGTAAAGAGGGCTTCACAGGTCATGGTTAATGGGTTAATTTATATACCCACTCAGATAGACCACCAGAACTTTATTAAATATTCAATTTTCTCATCAACTGTGCTTTCAACCATCTCAAAGAACAAACAAATTCCAATGGGTTATTTACTGACCCGGTCAGTGTCCCTTTTGGTCATTGAATCCTTCAGTATAATGTGAAAACAGAAAAACGAAACAGATGTTTCTTTGATGTCCAATAGTTGATTTCTAAGTGAAAACGGAGAGCAATGAAACAAAAAATGATTATTTTTCTCTGAATTAAAAAAAAAGTTCTT
>JACXGJ010002117.1:34036-70690 GCA_016801105.1 Esox niger | reverse complement strand
CCTTAAATACTCTCTCATAATTGGGTTCACCTGTGTATGTAGGTCAAGGGTCACTGAGCTTCCCAAACCAATTTTGAGTTCCAATAATTGGTTCTAAAGATTTTGAAATCAGTAAAATGACAACAGTGCCCAAATTTATGCACATGCCTAATTTTGTTCGAACAATTATTGCACACTTCCTGTAAATGGTATAAACTTAATTTCACTTCTCAAATATCACTGTGTTTGTCTCCTATATTATATATTTAACTGATTTCTTTCATCCTAAGGACCAACAATTTATGAAGGAAAATCATGGAAATTAACAAGGTTGCCCAAACTTTTGCAGACCACTGCATATTTCAGATTGAGATGACACATTTATTTTGTCTAAAAGGCTCATGTGGATAGAGCTAGCGAGGGAAAAGCAACAGTTCCCTAATTTGACAGGTGGAAAGAGTGGTGGTTGTGGTCCTCTGGGTGAATATAAAATGCCCTTCTCTCCCTGCCTATTCAGCGGTGTCAAACATTGCTGGCATTGCTCAGACACATCTAGGTCACTAAATAATAGATGATAATGCTGTCAACAAGCCAAGATGCTCTTGGACACTTTTAATTGGCTTACCTTGATAAAGGCGGTAACACGGTAGTAAAATTCCCAGGAATAGAAATGCTGGTACAATGTGAGGAGGATGTCCCTCCAAAGACTGAAATACTGTACTTCCCCCATCTTTTAGATTCTGTGTATGAGTAAAGAGTTATTTTCCACCTCCTGCTATGGTTGTTTTGTTAAGTTCTTGTGTGTTAGCACCATGTAACATCAATAGAAATTCCTGATTAAATTAACAAGCTTTTCACCTTAAACAATGCTGATTAATTAACAATGCTGATTATCACACCCCAATTAGCACTGTCTTGTAACAGTTGGCACAAAAGCAGTTTTGCTTCCAGACACATGTTTGCTGTGAAAACATGCGGCCTCGATAATATGTGAACTGTCATTTGCAACGTTATTATTTTTGTTCCAGTGTGGTCTCTGACTCAACCCATGAAAAGAGGATTGTGGATGGCTTTTTTGTTTACCCTGTTTATGCACAATATTTGATTGAACATTAGTTAGTAATGTTTTATTTTGTCTTACAGCACATGCTGTTGATTTTCCTTTATTTTTGAATTTTTTTTGTACACCTGCTATCGCATTTGTGTACATTTTTAGTTTTTTAAAGTAAAATTAAGAAGTGTTTTTTTTTCATTATTAATTTTGATTTACAGATCTTGCCTAGGGTGCCAGGTTGCCCAGAAATGCCTCTGGTTATACAGGCACGTTCACCATGTCATCGATTTGAATTAATACAATTTCATAATTCAAAAACTCATGGCAAGTGAAAATGTGCCTTTACAATTGCTGTTGATTTTTAATTTTATTTATTCTGGTAATAATGGACATATTTCCCCCTATTTAGAATCAGTCAAATCAGATAAACAGATTGAAATAAAGACTTGTTTCTGCAATTTCAACATTCTAACATTATACTGCTGGAGGGAGTTTGAACCATTAACTTTGTCTTATGGCTGTCTCTATTTCTTGGTCATTCCTATACGGTGCTATTTGGATCTTAAAATTCTTCCAAAATATTTTAAATGTGTCAATAAAAGGCTATGAGCTGTCAGAAAAATATATTGGTCAAACTCAAGCACTTACATCTTAATAAATGTAGGGTGGATTGTTCATAGAGACAGAGATATATTTCCCCTTCATTAGGGACATTCACATAACAATCTGAAAGCGGTAACAATGTATGTATTTACCTAGATTAATATTTTCTATCTAATGTTCTTTATTTTATCTAATCTTTTCCACTTCAAATAATTTCTGAACTATATTTATTAAGTAACATTTTATTCTCAGAACTATAATTTTATTTGCAAAGTAAATTTTTTAATAAGTATGAATAACAACTAAATTTGGTCAACATTTCTATATGATTTGATGAACCACTCCATCCTTACAAGTTAACACAAAAATATCCATACAATTTGATGGTATTGATGAATTATGATTTGAACATACCAGCTTAACACAGTGGGAAACAATAACAGAAATTGCAATTCCTCATAAAATCTTTTCCCTATCTTCCAGACATTCACTAAACTCACTGAAAATGGTGGTAATAAATAATCATGCTTCTTGACCTAAGAACTACTTTTAAAACTGATCAATCCCCTATTTTGGATAAAATCTTTCAATGTTCCAACCCTTCTAGGGAGTAATTCCTAGCCACTGTGTATCCATGTTGTTACTGCTTGCTATTTGTGGTTTTAGGCTGGCAATTTGTATAAAGATTTTGGGACAACTGCTGACACATGGATTTATGGATTTATTGAAGCTTTGACCTTCAAAAGCACCTCTGATAAGCCATTCCTCAGTGAATCAAGGAATCATTTCCGATGACACAATGCGGTGGAACATGGTAAAATCCATAAAAAATAAATAATCTAAACTACCTTTAGTACTCAATAGTGATAACATAATTTTTACAGACAGCTAATATTGTTCAGTGCTTCATTAGTTATTTTGTCAGGGCTGGCTGTACATTTGAATATGCCTTGCCTATTTTGTGTGTTCGTACTGCTGATCCTACCCCTTGTAGAAGTCTCCCTCAGAGCATTCTCCAAGGTTACCTGCCCTATGTAACCTACATTCCTCACAGCGCAGGTAGAGCTGTGACTCACTGCTCTGGAAAGGTAGTTGCTGTTTTTGCTCAGAAACTCTGTGTTTTGATTGGTTCTTACTAACAAGCTATTTGCATACACTATGCAATGCCCTATGCACTACATCTTCATGAGAAACAAAGTTAGCTAATAACAAACAGCTAGCTAGCTAGTTACAAAAACTGGGGAATATAGAAGAGAACTAATAGTAATAACTGATAACATAGTGAGGGAGCTTTCAGACAAGGAGACATAGGACGGCCTGCCATTTGAGCCTTTGTGGGAGGAAAGATGTTTTTTATAATATATCAATGCTATCTGTACCCTACGCAATTTCTTGGGTAAAAGTAAAAAATGAATCATGATTGGTTTAATTCAGATTGGTGATATCCAACCAGTGGAAGACACCAAGGCTGCACCCCCTTCATTATCAACACCTCTTGACAACAACATCAAAGCACCCCTATCCAGACTAACCTAGAAGCTACAGTACACTATACTCATAGAGTGCTTTAGCATTTCTATCAGTCATCTACTGCTAAGGAGTGCTGTTAAGGAGTGACAGTTGTTACACTACTCCTGTTGTACCATGAAGTCAGGAGGACTTTGAAAGCTAGAACGAGGTGTGGAATGATTTTGTTAATCTGCTATCTTTCAATTTAGCTGGGCATAATCTGGATTTATTTTTCCTGAGGCTGTCTGTCATTATTTTCTCAGCTCCTATCACCTGCCTGTTAAACCTTTTATTACAAACATCAGTATTCCCAGAGGATTGGAAAACTGCTGCTGTCATTCCTCTCTACAAAGGGGGTGACAAGCTAGACCCCTGTAATAGGCCTTTATCTTGACCCTGCTAGCCTCTCCAACTTTATATTCTAAATCAACTAATATGGCATGAGTATCAAAAACAGCTTGTGCAGTCTGAACAATAACTGAACTTTCATCAATATGAACGCCACTAAAGGTTTAACACATGGCGATAGGTGCCCATTAACCCAATTTAAGTGAATACACCAGCTCTAAAAAAGTGCAAAAGCTGGCCCTCGAGCCACAAAACAAATAATAAAAATTGTGTTAATACCAATTACAAGTTGTAGACTATTACTCTTTTTTCAATGGTTGCCACTTTCTTAAATATTTTAAGCCTTTAAGAATAATTGGCTATGTGATAAATAATTTGCTTCAAATCTTATTTTCCTTTGTAAAATTTGAGTAACACCACTGACACATTGTATTTGGACAAATTTCCAATTAAATCCTCTGTTTGACTTGTGAACTTCCAGATCAAATTTTTTTATGTGTTTGTGATAATGCAATTTTTGCAATGAAGTTGTACCAAAGAGATCTCTTCTAAAAGGCTAACCCATGGCCCCCTACCTGTCTTTCTGTTTCACATTTCCTAATCGTGTTTTGTTCTTACTTACTTTTTCCCGCCTTCTCCACTAAATTTCAGTTGATGTGAATCCCAAAATACATGTAAGAAGTCATAAAATCTAATTTAGTTGTGCAAAACGTTTTATTCATACAACAATAAGTAGGATATACTTTTTTCACATTTTTCTTTTTACTAAACAAAACTTCATTGAAAAGAGACAACCAGCTATCTAAACTGTTCCATGGAAGGACACATGAATATCCTTGATGGAAGTCTATTTTTTTGCAGAGGAGAAAGCCATTCCCATTACCTACTAACAAATGGGCCAGTAGATCACATATATATTTTCAGGTCAAAGGGGAGGTAAGACAGAAAGAGAATTTAAGATACATTTTTACAAAATGACAAAACAAACTGTTGTCAATGTCATCTTTTCCAAACACAATGGTTTGGAGAGAGTGCAGTTAGAATCCTATTGAAGAAGTACACAATCTAGTGCAATGGTTTCAATTCATAATAATATTACTAGCCAGCTCATGTTTTGTTTCTAGACGTGTTTCTAGCTTTGTCCTGGTGTACACACATAGCAGGCCTACGACATAAACAAACAAGTCCCAATATAAAATAAAAATACCAATATAATGTAGGGTATTGTATTACAAATGGCCGCTGGGACAGAGTATCCAAGCACATGAAAATTGATTGTTAGCGCTGTACCATGAAGGCCAAAGTCATTAGATTGGTTCTGAGGGACATGTCTTTTTTTTTACTTTTGTTTTCTGTCCACCCAACTTGAGCAACAAATCCTAAATTGAAGTTTCCAGCCTCTTGAGGGAAATGTTGAGACTGGCTAACAAGTCAAAATTTGATCGCAAACTGACATTTCTAAGAACCCCCCCTACCAACATTCCTGCAACTGTGAATAAAAACAAAAAATATCGAATCAAAACTCAATTACACAAATGTATGAATATACCACATCCAAAAACGACAGAGCTCTCTCAAAACCTGGCTGACCGCCCATGCTACAGTAGCATCTTACATAATACACATCATTTATTATATTGGATTATATTGAAGAAATGTAAGCCTGAACGAGTACCTGACAGTCAAAGTTTTTGAATACATATGACCTTGGTTTTAAACAGGGTATACAGTTCTGAAAAATATTAAGAGACCATTTCACCTTTTTCTTTCGTTTCCAAAAAAGTAAAAAAGGAAGGTTTTGAACGAGGAACAGAATCGTTAAAATGAAAAGACCATTGCAAATTGAACACTTCTGTTCCTCACTCAAAACTTTCCTTTTCAACTTTTTGGAAAGGAAAGAAAATGGTGCAGTGGTCTCATATATTTTTCCGGACCTGTATACTGTAAGCAGACACTATCTGTCACCAATTCAGATTCCATCGGACATCAATTTTATACTACGATAGCTGAGGCTAAATGGCTTGGTAAAAAGTCCAGAGATCTCATTTGTTGTATATTTCTCTTTAAAGTAGTGCAAACAAGACTATTTTCATTCACTTATCAAAACAGTGTAAGTGCTTTTTACCCTGTAAATGATGTTGAACCAAATACAAGACTCATGTCCATTTGTAAATGTTATTTTCAAGCTAAAAACAATTAATTTATGCTGAAAAGAACAAAATCTTAGATTTAGATACAGTTGCTCTGTTCATGGAACAACTGTTTCTAAACAAACAAAAGTTCAACATTGTTTCAATTCATTGACCAGCAAAACCTCATCTCATCTTTGCTCACCAGTTTTTATAAATGTTTTACCATTATTAGCATTCCAGTGCCTTTCTGATGAGGTTCTACAGTTCTTTTGTAATCTTCTGACTCTTCTAAAAGGATTATTTGTCTTCCTGGGCCCCTTCTACCTCTTTGTCACCAACCTTCTCAGTCTTGTCCAAATGGATGCCATCACACACCAGGTTGATGACATTTTCCGAGATGTTGTTCCCTGGTTTGGAGGCATGGCAGGTATTGGCTCTACCACACAGCTGTTTCACCTCTCTTTTGAAAGTATTGCTGAAGATGTAGTAGATAAGGGGGTTGTAGACTGTAGAGGACTTTGCGAACAGACAGGGCAGCATGGAAACCTCTGGGGGGATCCCCTCACTGCCCCTGAAGACGGACCACAGGCTCACCAAGGCATATGGAGCCCATGCCACAATGAATCCCAGGCTAATCATAACTGCTATCTGAAATACAGAGATGACTGTGAGAATGGGGAGCCAGAGAAACAGGCAGACAAATCCCCTTAACAAACCAGCTAAATATATAATACCATGGAGTCAAATCTATTTTATTATTTAACAAAAGAAACAGAATTTAAAAACAGCAAGCATTGAGCTGTTTGTTGTCCTCTTTTTAAAATAAAATATGAAAATGCTTAGACGTCTGAGCTGGGCAATGTTAGAATTATTGTTGAATTGAGTAACCCCGTAGAAACCCACTGCTATTCAATGATTCATACTGCACCTTTGGTTAGTTGAGGGGTTCTTGAAGCAATCATGTAGCAAAGAAATTTTGAAGGAACTCTACTTGAGGCATTGCTTAGTAGGCACATTCAGATAGATGTATTTTTGGCAACTTGGGGCAGTCAGTGATATCGTTCCTGTTTACACTGTAGCTTCAGGAAGGCTTGAGCCTGATATGTAATCAGATATTTAAAATGTTTTAGTATATAACAATTCTCAGTATGGTGAGGAATGTAAAAAGTCTGAAAGGTTTTACAACAGATGGATGAAACATTTCAGAAATGTTCATAGTCAAACCTGCATTTAACTTGGGTGACCTATTTCATTAATGTCACTGTTTCAGCTTAAACTTTTACTGTATGTGGTATTCTTCGGTCAGACAACATTTAGCTCAATATGTAGTGTTCAGCTCATACAGCTCCAGAAAAAATTAAGAGACCACTGCACCTTTTTGGTTCCTTTCCAAAAAGGTTTAAACGGAAAGTTTTAAGGAACAGAAGGGTTTAAATTAAGAGACCACTGCATATTGAACCCTTCTGTTCCTAACTCAGAACTTTCCCTTTCAGCTTTTTTGGAAAGTAAAGAAAAAGGTGCAGTGGTCTCTTGATTTTTTCCAATACTTTATGTATGATTCATGCACTCATTACTGTACGTTGCGCTTTTTACCCACAATACCCGAATACTTTCTGAAGCACTATAGTTGGCATTATAACTTTTATATACTGTACTGTCATGTAGCCTTTGTTATATGAATACACTTGCATATAGTGGGTGGTAATGTGAACTGTCATGAAATATGATTCAATTCTAGTTTTTTTATACACATCATGTTTGTTGAAACCTTTTTCTCATTGATTTGGTTGTTTTACTGTTTTTCTTTTGTTTTAAAAGAAATGTATGTTTTATGGCATATTTACAATATGTAACTATTTTATTTTGCTTACAATTTACCCACTGAAACCACATTTAATGACCGAATAAGAGTCAGTGGAATGTGTACCAGTCCCTGTCAGCATGCCATTCTTTGATTGAGATCTAGTGAATTATGTTGTTTTATTCAATAAAGTTATGATTATGTATTGAATGAAATGTCCAAACAGTTATAGAAGCATGTTAACAGTTCAGTAAATGACCACACTGTAGTCCTTAAAAAAAATCTGTGAAATCATTAAAACTAAGTTACCACTTAATATGACTTGAGCTCTGAGTCAACAAACCACTTACAGTGAGTAAGCGGCGGTGCAGCTTGATGATGTTGGGGACCGGTTGGTTGTTATCTAGGGCCCTGTAGGAAACGTAAAGCTTCACGACCAGTCCAAAGTAGCAAAAGAGGATAACAATGGAGGGTCCCAGGAAGTTGAAGGTGAAGAGGGAGATGACAAAGTAGAATCCTTCTTCCTTCATCTCCCCCCAGGCCAAGGTACAAGATACCCCAAAGGGCTCTGGACCGTATCTGCCCCAACCCAGAAGGGGGAAACAGGCCCAGAGCAAGGCGCAGAGCCATGTCCACAAACATAGTAGTTTTACAGTTTTCCTGCTGATCTTCTCCTCTGAAGATAAACACACAGACATGTATTGACTGAAAGGTTATAGTCCAGGAAAGAACAACATCCTGTATGTCACTTGTTAAAAACATTGCACCAGCTACTGCAACACCTTTAGCTCCTGTCTTGCAAAAAACTGGAAACCCTCACTTTATGTTGCTTTGGATACACACCGATCACCCATAACATTATGACCACCTGCCTAATATTGTGTTGGTCTGCCTATTTTCACCAAAACAGCCCTGATCCGTCACGCATGGACTCCACAAAACCTCTTTGCTCCCCATGTGCATCAGTGAGCCTTGGCCGCCCATGACCCTGTCGCCAGTTCACCACTTTACCTTGGACCACCTTTGATAGGTACTGACCACTGCAGACTGGGAACACCCTACAAGGGCTGCAATTTTGGAGATACTCTGACCCAGTCATCTAGCCATGACAATTTGGCTTGTCAAAGTCACTCGCATTTTTCCTGGTTTTTCACCTCAACTTCGAGGACAGAACATTCACTCGCTGCCTAACATATCCCACCGACAGACAGATGCCATGAAGACTAGGTTATCAGTGTGATTCATTTCACCTGACAGTGGTCATAATGTTATGGCTGATTGGTGTAAGTGAGGGATAACAAACTATTTCGGAACTAACATTTTGGCATATTTTCCCAATACCTTATATGAAATAATTCAAATTTAAAAGATTCATTAGCATCCATACATTCTAATAACTCCATTGATTCCTGTAGTTCTTCGTGCAGTACTACTCCCTATTCGCCACACACTCACTTGGAGAATGGAGACTGAGGGAGACTATGAAGCGAACAACTGCCATCACGGTCAGGGTCATCATGCTGGCCACGCCAAAGAAGAATCCCACCAGGCCATAGTATGTGCATGTGCTGTCTCCTCCCAGCCAGCGATGGCTCCAGGCTGAGGCCACTGACAGAGGGTACATGAAAACAGCAGCTCCCAGGTCCGTCACCGCCAGGTTAACACTCAGAAGCTCTGGTGGCTTTATTCGAGACGACCGCTTAAAGGCCATGATGAGCACCAGCAGGTTTCCCACAATGGACAATACGGCTGTAGAGAGAGGGGAGGGAAAACATATGAGTAGGGAACAAGAATGTGAGGAAGGAAAAAAGAAGGAAGACAGTAGAAAGCAGAAACTACGTGTTACCGTAGACAGGTCCTGGAGGCAGGTGCAGGGTTCAATGGAACATTTAATGCCAGTCAAAAACAACAATGCACCAAAAGGTGCATAACAAACAAAACAAACCGAGCTCCAAAACTCTTAGACTGAATACAAAAAAGCTTAGAGAAGCTGAGCGTAATCACAAAGAGTTTGCGGCGTGACGCATGTCAAATCCAATCCAGCCCTTATCACATCAGACGTTGTCACAAAGTGCTTTTACAAAACACCAAGGAGCAAACAACAGTAGTGTTTAATTTCAGTGGCTAGGAAAATTGTCAGGCATTGTGTTGATCTGCATCACAACCAGGAGGACTCTGGACAGGGACAGCAGCGAGTCAAGGCTGGTACTCTGCAGGTGTGGGCCAAAACTTCATGTCCTCCTATGTTTAAAATGGCAGGAGACAGGGATGATTTTTTTTAAAGGTTTCTTGGCGGAGAAGGAGAACTGACCCTGCTCCCCCAGCACAAGAATATAGCAGTGTAAGACTTTGGGGCTGAGACGGGGGGGTCCAGTGACACTGTGGCCCTATCTGGGGGAGGCCCCGGACAGGGCCCAAAGGCAGGAAAATCAATCCACCCACATTGACAAGCATCAACCAAAGGGACATGTAACGATAACCAACAAAGGACAGAGGGCATGATATACTAGATCTTGTTGAGGAAACAGGAACCAGGTATGAATAATGAGGAAACGAGACAAGACTGGGGTGTGATGAGCGGCTGATTAGGGTGTGTTGAACCGGTAGAGACCAGTATGCCGGGGATGCGGAGCAGGAAGAGCCGGTGTCACAGTAAGAGAAAATATTATATTTTGATGAGACGTAAGATGATAGACAAAGGGATTTCTCTGTGAATCAATTATTTTTTCACTCGTTAACAGCAAAGACCTGGATGCAATTTTGGTTAACTGCTTTGTTCAGGGATGGAGCAATGTTTCACCATATTCATAACAATGGTGGTTAGAGCATCTGATCAGATGCTCTAACCACCACTTTACTTTGCCATCCAAATCTCTCCCTGTTAATATTATTTTAAGTATTAAATGTCAAGTATTAAATCTGTCTTTTTGGTGAGCCGGCTCTTTTGGTTCTTTTCACTTAAATGAACCAGTTCAAGGTGGCATGGTGGTGCAGTGGTTAGCACCCTCGCCTCACAGCAAGAAGGTTTGTGGGTTTGAACCCCTGGTTGCCCTGGCCTTTCTGTGTGGAGTTTGCAGTGCTCTCCCCGTGTATGTGTGGGTTCTCTCCAGGTGCTCCGGCTTCCTCCCACCCTCCAAAGGTCATGCAGACTAGGTTGATTGGAGACCCTACATTGTCTGTGGGTGACTGGTTGTTTGTCTATGTGTGGCCCTGTGATGGACTAGTGGCCTGTCCTGGGTGTTCCCTGCCTTTCACCTGGGATTGGCTGGTATTGGCTCCTGTGACCCTGTATGCAGGATAAGCGATTGACAATGAATGAATGAACCGGTTCAGTTGGCTCCTGAACGGCTTTTCATTTAAAATGCTTAAAGGTCCAGTGATCTTCACAAACAAAATCACTTGCACACGTAGAGCTGTGTTGCTCACCAATCAAAAAATGTTGCTCATTGAATACAACTCCAAATGCAAAAGATAATATGAATCATGCTGCAAATTCAATAGACATCTGTTTGAGTAACCCTCCCTTCCTCTTCTGATGCATCTCTCTCTACCATTAACCAATTGACTCTGTCCTGGGTTGATCCTGGTTTGGTCCTTATAGGGACATTTCACACTGGTGGGACTTTAGGTGGTATGTATCACGTCCAGGAGATTGCCAGAGCATGAAAAACCCCATTGTGTTACATCACAATGTGTATTGAAGGGCAAATTAAATCTGAAAACTAAATGTATTTATGTTTTGTTTAATGTTGCTAAACCCTACACATTTTATAGGCCGTGCTACAGTATGACTTTTATGAGTAATCATGATTTGTCCTCGATTGACAGAGCCATCAGATGTCTTTCAGCAATGTTCCTATCACCAGATATATTGATACATAAACAGTGTCAACATTTGTCCTTCTACAAGACAAAAAGCAACACAATGGCTTGTTATCATGATTTGAAGCATTATTTTTGGAAGTGATTTGACATGGTGATATTGAAAACCAGCATATGCTGCTGTACAAGTGATTTGAAAGACACTTGTAGAGGGGTAGCTGGATATATATTGAGATATTCCATTATGGTACAACATGCATAAATAGTAACTATTAATCGCATTTGAACAGTTTAACAGGACCAGAAAATGGATAACTAAATTCTATTGATTTTTGTCTTGCTTCTTGCTTTACTGCTAATATTGGCAGGTTTAAGAGATCTGCTACGGGACAGATTATTTTCACAGGCTGTAAGGCTGCTCAACTCGGGAACTCCTCTTTCCTTCCATCCATAGGCCCATGCACACCTGTCAATTTATATCATGCTCAGCTGCCAATTACAGTGGATATAAAAAGACTAAACACCCCTGTTAAAATGCCAGGTGTTTGTAATGTTCATGTCTCTACAAAGGTTAAGCATCTTCACCTTCAAGATCATCTGAGACCAGCTGCTGCAACAATCGGTTTGCATAACCAAACAAATCATGCACAAACTGTCAGGAACCGTCTCAGGGAAGCTCATCTGCATGCTCGTCGTCCTCATCGGGGCCTCAACCTGACTGCAGTACGTCGTCATAACCGACTTGAATTGGCAAATGCTCACATTCGATGGCGTCTGGTACTTTGGAGAGGTGCTCTCTTCACGGCTTAATCCCAGTTTTCACTAAACAGGGAAGAAAGCAGACAGGGTGTATTGCGTCGTTTGGGTGAGCGGTTTGGTGATGTCAACTTTGTGGATCGAGTGGCCCATGGTGGCTGTGGGGTTATGGTATGGGCAGGTGTGTGTTATGGACAACAAACAGAGGGGCATTTTATTGATGGCATTTTGAATGCACAGAGATACCGTGATGAGATCCTGAGGCCCATTGTTGTTCTGTTCATCCACAACCATCACCTCATGTTGCAGCATGATAATGCACGGCCCCATGTTGCAAGGATCTGTACACAATTCCTGGAAGCTGAAAACATCCCAGTTGTTGCATGGCCAGCATACTCACCGGACATGTCACCCACCCACTGAGCATGTTTGGGATGCTCTGGATCGCCGTATACGACAGCGTGTTCCAGGACCTGCCAATATCCAGCTACTTTGCACAGCCATTGAAGAGGAGTGGACCAACATTCTACAGGCCACAATCAACAACCCGATCAACTCTATGAGAAAGAGATGTGTTGCACCGCATGAGGCAAATGGTGGTCACACCAGATACTGACTGGTTTCCAGACCCCCCCGGACCCCCCAAATACAGTGAAACGGCAAATGTGGCCTTTTATTGTTGCCAACCTAAGGCACACCTGTGCAATACTCAGGCTGTCTGATCAGCATCTTGATATGCCGCATCTGTGAGGTGGATGGATTATCTTGGCAAAGTAGAAGTTCTTACTAACACCGATTAAGACAGATTTGTGAACAATATTTGAAAGAAAAAGGCCTTTTGTGTACATAGAGAATGTCTAAGATCTTTTTGTTCCGCTCTTGATAAATGGGGGCAAAAACAAAATGCGTTTAGAATTTTGTTCAGTGTATTTAGTATATTGTGTGTGTGTACGTGTGTGCACAAAAACATCCATCAAAGCAAGATCATCTACAGCAAATACAATAGTAAAAAAAAATCTGAATGTTGATTATCAGGGTGGTTGAATGTGAATTCTCTCTCAGGCTGATTTCATTTTTAAAATGTATTTGCCTTAGTTAAGTCATTTGTAAAAAGTAAAAATGTAATTCAAAATTCTCAGTGTTTTAAAGTTGCTTATTATCTTAATGTGTGTCAGATCCTGCACGCATCAACTATTTTCTAAAATAAGTTTTGTCAACCTGGCTGACACACAATATGGTCAAAAGTAGGTGGACACCCCAACTAATTAATGAAATCTGGTGTTTCAGCCACACCGCTCACATGTGCATAAAATTCAGTACATCACCAAGTTAAAGTTTATTCACCAAATGCACCGAATAACACAGTGTCATCCTGCACAATGAAATGCCTTTCACACCTTTCTCTTTTCTTCCCAAAAAAGTTTAAAAGGAAAGTTTTGAGCGAGGAACAGAAGTATTCAATTTCCAGTGGGCTCTTAATTTTGACCCTTCTGTTCCTCAATCAATTGGGGGCTTCCAACTTTGCGCTAACAGTTTGGGGAAGGCCCTTTCCTGTTCCAGCATTACTGTGTCCGTGCACAAAGCAGGGCTTATAATGACATGGTTCTATGAGGTTGGTGTGGAGGAACTCAAGTGCCCTGCACAGAGCCCTTTGCTCAACACAACTGAACACCTTTGGGAATAATTACAACGGCAATTTCGAGCCAGGCCTTCTTGTCCAACATCAGTGCCCGACCTTATGGTTGTCATAACTGCAAATGAGGGGCTAACTCCATATTAATGCCCATGGTTTAGGAATGGGTGTTCACATACTTTAAGCCATATAGTGTTTCTGCTTGGATAGCCCGTGAACACATTCTCAGCTTTTGCAAGACAATGCTGCTCTTCAACCAGAGAAAGCACTATCCCTTCCAATGCCTCTCCCTCATGGTTGACATCTTCACACTGTCCTCTTCATAGAATGCAAAGAACCATAAACAACACCCTGTTGTCCTCCACTATCATTAATGAGGAGTCTCTTGCAGGTTCATGATCTATGACACTCGTAGAGTACAACTAACTTCTGCAAGAATCGTTGGTAGGGCTCTTTGCTTGTTCGATTATCTCCTAAAACGTACCCAGAATGCAGCAGCGCTCATAGTGTTCAACCTGTTCAAGTTCTCCCAAGTAATTCTTCTCCACTGCCTACTCCACTGGCATCCAGTTGAAGCTGTCATCCTCTATAGCACCATGTACTTTGCCTATGAATCAGTAAAGAGAACATCCCTGCTCTACACTCAAGACAACTGTCAAGCCTTATATCACCCCCAAGCCCTTCTCTCTCCCATCTCTGGGCTCTTGGTCATCCCACACCTACCAGACAGCAGCATCCCATCTGCCTATTCATAACTCTTCTCTGTCAGTACACCCCTTAAGGCTCGTGAGTCATTGCTGTGTCATGAATCCTGATGAATTCATCCCAAGTAAAAGAGTAAACAACACCTTCTACTTGGGATTACATTCATGGTACCACACAACCTTGTGTGAATTATTAATGCTCAAATTCACCTTGGCAATTGGAACATGGCTCATTAATTAGTCACCAGAATCCCAATAACCAGTTTAATTTTGATTAATTAATACTTGCTGTGTGGCTCATATGAGAGCTCAATCATCATCAAATGATTACTCCTATGACCTTTACAGTAAGGACTCCAGGCCAGATTGAAGCACTGTATACAGTTATGAAAAATGTTCTAACGTGTATAAAAGTGCTGCATATACAGTGAGGAGAACAAGTATTTGATACACTGCTGATTTTGCAGGTTTTCCTACTTACAAAGCATGTAGAGGTTTTTAATGTTTACTATAGGTACACTTCAACTGTGAGAGACAGAATCTAAAACAAAAATCCAGAAAACCACATTGTATGATTTTAAAATAATTCATTTGCATTTTATTGCATGACATAAGTATTTGATCACCGACCAACCAGTAAAAATTACGGCTCTCACAGACCTGTTCGTTTTTCATTAAGAAGCCCTTCTGTTCTCCACTCATTACTTGTATTAACTGCAACTGTTTGAACTTGTTACCTGTATAAAAGACACCTGTCCACACACTCAATCAAACAGACTCCAACCTCTCCACAATGGCCAAGACCAGAGAGCTGTGTAAGGACATCAGGGATAAAATTGTAGAACTGCACAAGGCTGGGATGGGCTACAGGACAATAGGCAAGCAGCTTGGTGAGAAGGCAACAACTGTTGGCGAAATTATTAGAAAATGGAAGAAGTTCTAGATGAAGATCAATCTCCCTTGGTCTGGGGCTCCATGCAAGATCTCACCTCGTGGGGCATCAATGATCATGAGGAAGGTGGATCAGCCCGGAACTACACGGCAGGACTTGATCAATGACCTGAAGAGAGCTGGGACCACAGTCTCAAAGAAAACCATTAGTAACACACTACGCCGTCATGGATTAAAATCCAGTAGTGCACGCAGTGTCCCCCTGCTCAAGCCAGCGCATGTCCAGGCCCGTCTGAAGTTTGCCAGTGACCATCTGGATGATCCAGAGGAGGAATGGTAGAAGTTCATGTGGTCTGATGAGACAAAAAGAGAGCTTTTTGGTCTGATCTCCACTCGCCGCGTTTGGAGGAAGAAGAAGGATGAGTACAACCCCAAGAACACCATCCCAACTGTGAAGCATGGAGGTGGAAACATCATTCTTTGGGGATGCTTTTCGGCAAAGGGGACAGGACGACTGCATCGTATTGAGGGGAGGATGGATGGGACAATGTATCGCAAGATCTTGGCCAACAACCTCCTTCCCTCAGTAAGAGCATTGAAGATGGGTCGTGGATGGGTCTTCCAGCATGACAACAACCCGAAACACACAGCCAGGGCAACTAATGAGTGGCTCCGTAAGAAGAATCTCAAGGTCCTGGAGTGGCCTAGCCAGTATCCAGACCTAAACCCAATAGAAGATCTTTGGAGGGAGCGACAGCCCCGAAACTTGAAGGATCTGGAGAAGGTCTGTATGGAGGAGTCGGACAAAATCCCTGCTGCAGTGTGTGCAAACCTGGTCAAAAACTACAGGAAACTTATGATTTCTGTAATTGCAAACAAACATTCAGTGGATAGGAGTTTAATAAACACATGATTTTTGGGACACGCTGGTGACATGAATGATGAAATTCACTGCCTAGTTCAGATTTGATAAACAAAATGCATGAAAATCAAATATATAAATTCCTTCTATCATTTTAGAAGACAATAACCTCATTAACAACTGAGTGTTTATTTTCTGAGGTATTTTGTTTGTATATGCTTCAAGTCTCAATATCAGACAAAAACAGATGCACGTGTCATATAATGATCCATACTTCTGTGTGAAATTGCAAAAAAAAAGCTCAAACATGACATTGCGCCTGATGGGATTCCACTCAAGGAGGCTGCGTTATTGAACTCATGCTGGAAAGAGCCACTGGAGGGTCTAATTAGCCTCCAAACCCTTGATAATTTTCTCTGTAATTGGGAGCGTTGTGCAAATGGCAGAGGTGCGAGTGAAGGCGCCAGGGGCCAGAGGGTGGGGTAGAAGAATAAGGGGTTAATTTAGGATTTAGAAAGTAATGAGTAAGTCAGTGTGTGTGTCCAGCAGACCTGTAGAAATATGTTCACATTGATGCAGGCATATCAGGCAGCTGAGGGGCCGTGTGAGAAAGCATCGTTTTTCAATGGCCAGCATGCACACACCTCATAACAGCTGACATGTAATTATCAATTAAGTACATTTTGTACATGTTTAGACCAGTTTTCAGGCCTTGTTGACAAAGTTGAGTAGTTTTTCAGCTGGGTAAGTGACCAGTAAACATCCTATACAGAAAAGCTTTAAAAAATGATACTGATCATTTGTGTGAAAATACCATTTTAAAGAAAACATAAGGTATTAGGTGACATTTATCAGGAAGAAAAGAAACTCAGTGCAGCCTACATTAACTTCAATTCCTAACCATAAACATTTTTACATTTCATTTTAAAATGTAGACATTTTCACGTTTACCCTACTTAGTTATATACATTGATACCATCTGGACGAAAGTTTAATACTGACTTTGTAGCCTATCAATGTCGTAGCAAGCATTATTCATACAGTCGTGCGCTCACGCCGAACATACTCACCCACGGAAGCCGAGACAAGGACCTCTGCCTAAAACAGTGCGCACTTATACGTGTCAGTATTAATTGGTGTTTGTGAAGGAGAGAATATTGCAGTTTATGCTACAATATAAACGTAAGCAATGTATGAGTATAATACACATTAAAAAAAAATCTCAAGCCTATGATTCTATTAAATACTTTTCCACCGCCTAGACTACTCTAAGTAATCGCAATTTGAATGATAATAATATGCAGAAAATATCTCCATGAAAACCTAGTAGCCTAATAATCGCGTTTTTCAGTTGATGAGCTGAGTACGCTAAAAACGAATTGATGGATTAGCGCAATGTGTGTCAGTTAATAAAGGGGTGTCCAGGACACACTTTACAGTCATTTACACTCAATTAATATTGTTGTCCACTGACCACCATGTGATCAAAAAAAAAATCTCTGGAAAATGGTTTTCACAGTGTTTGTTTGAAATAGCCTACAATTCAGAGTTATTCTTACAGACGTTACTTAAATTTAAAATATATATTTTTACCCAAACAGGTTGATGTTACTCATGGAAAAGTGTGTAAAGTTCAGCCATTAATTCACTTTGTCAGTTTGTCTTGCATTTTCAGGCCGAAATATTTCAATTATTAGTAACCCCATGTTACACTAGAAAAAAAATATTTCCTTATTTGGTTTCTGATGGGATAAGGTGGTAGAACTAAGTTCAATAGGCATTTAAGTATTTTTATTCTTGAATCATCAAACCATCATTTATTGTAGGCTAGGCGTACACCAATACCAGTTTGTGCCTAGTTGGCAAAATGAGATATAGGGTAATTTAGACGATCGGCTCCTTATAAATTATTACCAAAAACTTATAAACTTACAAATGATTGTATGATAGGTACGTTTTTGACACGCAGCTAATTACAAGTTAATGACTAAAGAAAACGCACTTACCTATTACTAGCAGCAATGCACCGGCTGCAAAATCCACCGCCGGTGATAGCTTAGACGAGTAAATATCCATCTGGGACATTAAGTTGTAGATTTTAAGCCGCAATTCCAACCAACGGCTGAAGGTTTTCAACCTTTGCTAACATGCCCGGATATTGGGATGAAAAGACGGAGAGACAGGCTAATATAGACACACGCTTATATATTGTGGATTACTTTAAAAAAACATCAGACTTCAACCCTGTAAGCTATAGATGCGCAGTGAGAGCGCGGAGTAGCGCGTTTAGATGAAGTTGACACCACTCCCAACCAGTGAGCGAGTGTGTTGAAATGGGTGGGCTGGGTATCTGAACACCTCTGCTGCCTATATGTAAATCAAACGCTGGTAGCTTGCTTGGGGAGCGTTGCTGCATGGTATACATCTCACATAACAAACATTACATACCATTGCGCAGATGATGTGTGTATTGGAGGTATAGAGGCCCATGAATCACCGTGCATTACAGACAGTTGGTCACATTAATAGTTTAGGCAAAACTGCCAGGATCGAACAAGGACAATAAATTTGTCGGGGCATTTTAAAAACATCTGCCAACATCAATGCACAGAATGCAAAATCACCTCCATCACCCCTAATAACAAGGCTGGCTAGAAAACATGGACACTTGATCTTCATATTAACAATTTTGAGAGATTGGAGTAGTATAATAGCAGTAAAACTGAAGGAAAGTATTGTATAAATGATTAATAAAATGATATTAATAGAAATACAATTTTCTTGTGAAGACAAAGTTAGTACACTGCAACATTTATTACTAGTGAAAATGCCTTAAATAAGAACCACACCAGGTGCAAATGATTGGATCATCTTTATAGAGGATTTTGGAGCAGCCTGTTTTATTTAAGCGCAAACTAAAGACAGCATTTGAGCGCCAGAACCTCATTCCAACAGTGAGATGGGGTGAACATGTCATGGTTTGGGGCTGCTTTGCTGAAGCAGGGCTTGGTCAGCTCACCATCATAGTATCTACCATGAATTCTTCATTGTATCAGGGTGCTTGAGGAAAATGTGAGACCATCTGACTGAAAATGTAAACTGAAAAGGATGTGGACCATGCAACATGACAATGTAAATCCACCATGGAATGGCTAAAAAGAAAGAAATGGAGTTCTGTAACGGCCAACTCAAAGAGTTGCTGTTGGGTAATTTGAAACAGGCTGTGCACAGGGTTTAAATTATGGAGGGATTGGTGGGTTGACCCCCCTATTTAAGACTTGGGCAGCCCCAAAATAGGCAAAAAAAACAGGTCGGTAGAGTCAAAATATTTTTATATTGTTCTTAGTTTTAATCATACATTTTACAATATATTTACCATATTAATGCCTGAAAGTATCTTGTAACAATTTCACAACCCTTAAGTGGAACATACCATTTCTTAACCTTGACGTTAGTTAAACATCTCCTCTGCCTGCCACATCCAACGTCGCAGCGTGTCTTTGTTCTTTTATGAAAGCCCACCCTACTACTAAAGGTAAGTTTGACTCTTTCTGTTGACTCAGATCTTGTCAAGTCTTTCAGTAAAAAGTTTGAATCTTTAGAAGCATTTTTTTCATTTGAGTTAGTATTGCATACCCCCCCACCTGGGGCCACTGAATAATCATTGTGTCTTTTCTCAAGCTTATTGCTTGTTTTACTCTATGATTACTACTATGTTTATCATTACAATCAAAAATCTAATAATACATAAAAAAATTTAAGCCATGTGTCCAACTATTCCGTTACAAATATGTATTTATAATGCTACTTTCTTGATCAAGTCTTCTTTGAGAACGTCAAATGACAGTTGTTGGACAGAGTGTAGTTAACTGTGTTGGAAGCCAGCAGTTGGGGTAGAACTCAGCTGGCAGATGTTCAAATGAAGAAACCAACCGTTCAGTTAAACAACAAAACTGAATGAGTCATTCGTTCACAAGTCTTTTTTACTTAGGCAAAGGCTTTGTTTATGGTTTCATGTGTTATTCATTACAATAGAAAATCAACTACTACATTAACTATACCTACCATGGGTCCAATTATCTGTTGCAAACATGTCTTTATAATGCTACTGTCTTGAACTCGTTTTTTTGCAAATGTAAAACAAACCAAAACCTTATAATTTAATACAGTTTCATAGTTTCAGTTTGCCTGTTGTAGTGGGGGGGCATTACTTAAAGACACCCAAAAGACACTTGAGTGACGTACTGCAAATTCCTGGCCAAGGTTGGACAGCTTTTGTGCTTGTAAGATGTGTTATGATGCTCTCTCTCCCTTCAATGGAGTTCCTTGATTAAGCTGGCACATTTAAAAGTGATTTATTCTGGCCTAAGCTGCATAGAAATCAAACACTAGAAAACTGCTGACATGCTCCTGACTATTGCCAAGGGTTATGGTTGGCAAAAATGGACGTTACTTCTGTCAAATCCCTTGGAGGTTTCCCCTCATTTGTATATTTTCTGACTCATTGTGTGCCTATGGCTTGGCATGTCAGCCCAGGAGAGTCAACCCAAACCTCTGTGGTCAATTATTTCAGATCAGACTAATTTGATGGAATATTTTGCATTAGGCTACTTCGAAGACAGAAACAAGGCATAGACCACCCAAAAATCTGCCAAATTTGTCCACAACTTTCTTACCTTTTAAATAGTCTAATGGTCAGCTGACACATTTAGATTATTGGGTGGTCTATGCCATTAATGTTAGTCTGGCACTGGCCTGGATGTTGTATGGTAGTAACATATCTGCCTACCCCTTTTTGCATATTTACTGTGTCTTTGATTCGGGTATTGTGTGGTTCTGTGTTTGAGAAGAAGTTATGGCCTACTGTTGTAGTGCATGTGTTTGGATTTGACTTGCTGACAGTTTTTCTCTAGGATATTTTATTGGTGACCCCTGACTTCAAAGGTTGTGTGGTTCGTGCCCCATGAGCTTGTGTAATGAATTGGATTTATCCATCTATCAACTGCAGACATTACGTTAAACAAGCAAGATACTGTAAGGATTGTAAGGCTTCAGGTCAGTGAAGTATGTGCCTGTGCTGTACTGGGTTCCCTTTACGCCACAGAGAAAAAGTTGACCCCCACCGATTGTCATTGTTATTTTTGAACTCTGGCTGTGCATGCAAAAAAAACATCAAACATCATACAACTGAAACAAGTCTGCATGGAGGAATGGGAAAAACAATACCCTCTATTAGGGGATAGGGTGATCTAACTTTTTCCTCAGTAGGAATTGGCATCTTTGTTTATTTTTTTAAATAAATGATAACACAGTTACATTTTGATGGTTTTTGTTTCAATTACTTCTCGCTATTGCTTGAAGGAAAATCGAAGATTTATGTGTCCTAAGGTGTCCTAATTTTTAAACATGACTGTATAGGTTTTCAAACTGTAAAGATGACTAAATGTTAGTTATATTCAGGTAGTCTGAATACTGTCAGTACATAGGTGGCAAACATTAGATTAGAATCAACTTTGTCATTGAACAAGTACAAGTATAGTACAATGAAATCGAGGTAGAATCTAACCAGAAGTGCAAAGAGGGCAGAAAGAAGAATATGTTCATAGTAAAGGGAGGTTTACATTACAGTAGCCTAATGTCAGGTCCTGGCTGTGGTGCATCTCTAAATGCCTGGAGGCCACACTCAAGGCCTGAATGCAGAAGTGCCTCTTGGCACCTCTATGTGAATTGTGGGTTAATTATCCCCAATGAGAGGCGTCTGCTTCCTATTGCCTCTGATTGGGGATCCTATTTAAGTTGCCCTGTTGTTCCCTTGGTGGTCAGTCATTGTTTGGAATTAGTGTGTTGGTTTGCAGTGCTTCAGTGTACCATTAAAAGGATGTTTACGAGCTCTGAGCCTTGCCTACACACAGCCATGACACCTACAAGAAATACAGCTAGAAAGGGGACTTCTTTCTGCTAATGGTAACAGTAAGCCAGCTTTAATTGTGCATCACATAGCAAGCCAGCTAACAAACTAGCTAGTGTTACACAACCAATTATAGAAAGTGTACAAAAATATGAATACAACAAAAATATTGTGTAAGATATAGAGGGCCAATTAGTTGGTAGCAAGAGAATGACATCACAAAATAAACATGATTTGTCCTACATCTACTATCAGCAAACATTATTTCCACAACACTTCTGTATAAAACCAGATAATGTAGCTGGCACTCCATAGCATACAGTTTGAAGTAGTTGATAAGGTATGTAACTTCAGTAGTCAGCCTGATAATGCCACGTAGCAAAACAGATCAGTTGATGTCATCAACAAGCAGAGATAGTTAATTAGACACTAGCTACACTTGTCCATGTCCATTAACAATATGCTTGTTCAGCTTATTTTAAATTCTAGAAATAGAATTAGAAATGTATTATTAAAATCCCATACAAGGATAATTTTCAGTTTGTTTTGTAATCTCTAATCTTTGGGAGTTTACAAAGAAATGTGTCTGCCACCTTCTGGTCTGGGGGACTTTTCTTTACAGCACTGCTACAATTTTGTCATGACTGGAGGCTTCTTTGGAGGATCTTTGGTTTAACTCATCCATTCCATGATCTTCATTTTCGTCTTTATATAGCCATTCTGTTGTAGCTTGGCTTGTGTGTTCTGCATTATTGTCTTGTTTTAAGACCTGTGCTCGGTTCAACTTCAGCTTTTTGACAGATGGCCTCACATTCTCCTCAATAATTCTCTGGTACAATATAGGATTGATGGTTGATCCAAAGATGGCAAGTAAGCCAGGCCCTGAGGCACCAAATTTGACTCAAATCATAATAGCATCTCTTATTTCTGTAAGATGCTCTGCACAGGCCTCTATATACCTCCATTGATGAGGTTCCAATAGGAGGCAGCTGTGTAGGGGCGAGGCTAGTGAGGTTTCTGGAACCTGAAAGCTTTATTTTTGGGGGGTGTTGGAGCAACATTGATTCAGCAGGCAGGGGTGCATTCACATCACAATACATTAGCCACAAAAGTTGCCCGTCTGCAAAGAAACAGTAGGGGTATAATTTGTGCCATGATTAAATTAGTTAATGAATCCAGATTATTCTATGCATGTTAACATTTCAATGGCATTCTTGCCACAAGTGTTGGAGAATTTAATGTGACTGCTGTTTAAATACCACATAATAAGACATCAATCTAAAGAAATAAATCTAGTGTTTAAGCCAGCACTGTAAATATGATAACCATCGTCTCCCTCTACTCTTTTCCCATCCTGTCCTCTCCCTGTCTTTGGTGTCTGAGTGTGTCCAAGTGTCTGCATATGTTTCTACTTGTGTGAATATATGGGTGCATGTATGTCTGTGTTTGTACAATTGCTTGTGTGTTCTTCTGCTCTGTCTTGCATCGGTCTTCAGGTCACAGAGCAATGTGGTTAGGAAGATAAAAGTAAAGCTTTAGCCATGGGATAACAGCTGACTAGAAGATCCATACAGAACGGGATCAAAATACAGCTCCATTCATGCTTCCCATTTGGACTCAAATATAGTTCAGGAGCTGAGAACATAATTGAATTGTCTGTGTATACACTAATGAGCCAAAACATTATTACCACCTACTTAATATGTTGTTGGTCCTCTGCGTGCCGCCAAAACAGTGCCGACCCTCCTGAGGCACGGATTCTACAAAACCCCTGAAGGTGTCTTGTGGTATCTGGCAACAAGACATTAACAGCAGACCCTTCAATTCCTGTAAGTTGCGTGGTGGAGCTGCTGTGAATGGGACTTGTTGGTCCAGCACATCCCACACATGTTCAATCTGATTGAGATCTGGAGAATTTGGAGGCCCGGGCAACACGTTGAACTCTTCGTCATGTTCCTCAAACCATTCCTGAACAATGTGTGCAGTGTGCTAGAGCACATTATCGTGCTGAAAGAGGACACAGACAACAGGGAGTACCATTGTCATGAATGAGTGAAATTGGTCTGCAACGATGTTAAGATAGGTGGCAAGTGTCAAATTGACGTCCACACGAATGCCCAGACTGGTTTCCCAGTAGAACATTGCCTGGAGCATGACACTCCCTCCTCCAGCTATTCTTCTTCACACAGTGCATCCTGGTGTCATCACTTCCCCAGGAAAACAGTGCACACATACACGGCTGTCCACATGATGTAAAAGAAAACAGGACTCATCGGACCAGACTACGTTCTTCCACTGCCACTTCCAATGTTCAAGTTAGGTATTGGCCATCGGAACTGGCCTAATGTCTACATTGGGAAATCCAGTGGACTGGATTGGTGGACATAATGCATCATGGGCACTCTGACCGCTCTGTGGATATGCAGCCTAACCCAGAACAAACGGGAGAGCCTTTGTTGCCATCCAGAGTGATTAACCTCAACACCCGAAGGCCGGTTTGTAGTTTGCCCAACCTTGGACCATAATCGGTAGGTACTCACAACTGCTGACTGGATGAATCCTAACAAACCTTGCCTTGTTCTGACCCAGTCATCTGGCCTTAACAATTTGGCCTGTGTGAAAGTTTCTCGGATCTTCAGTCCTGTCCATTTCTCTTGCATTCCACACATTGACTAGGAGAACTGATTATTTGCTTAGCATCTAATCTACCCAGATCTGGACATGTGCTCTTGTTAGGAGATTATCTACAATATTTGCTTCAATATTTGCTTGAACACATGGTTTTGGCTCATAAGAGTATGTTTGTGTGTCATGAAGGTCCAACAATGAAGTTACAAAGCTAAAACCTGTCCCAACAAGGTCCCTACTAGAAAATGGCCTTAAAGCAATTTAGGAATAATGGTATTCTTTCAATAGGGCATTGTGGCTCTTACATTAGGGCATTGCTGGGAATGGCCTTTCACTCATAAATAACATTCAAAAAGGTCAAATGTCCTATTACACTGTTCCAGGGACTGGCAGCAGTAATAGAAAAGGAAGGAAACAAAAATATTGTGTTTCAAGCTGTTTATTTCAGAAATAAAAACCTGATTTTGGTGGTGTTACCTCTACCTAAAGATTCTGAACACACTATTGATTTTTCAAATTCTGTCTAGTGCTAGTTCTTAATCATACATCATGACTATATAATTGTCAAAGTCAATGTAATGTATACAATTCATTTAAATTAAATGCTTAACACCGTTATATTGTTGTTTGCAGATAATGCAACAAACAAACATGTTCTTGTCACTCAAACAAATGTGTGGGTTTCTGTCTGTTGAGGTTTGAGTCATGAATATTATGCAGTCGACTCAATAATTTTTTATGGTTACTTTTTACTCCCTGGACTGAACACAGAGTACCTAGAATACTTATTAAACTTGCTAGTCATAGCAGATAATTTTCGAATTTGGGCAACTTCAGTATTCACATGGAAAATTTCAATGACCATCTCCCAAAGGCCTTTGAAGCTGTAACTGACTCAATGGGTTGTCATGGTGCTGGAAGGACACGGGCGCAGAGACGGTGTGGATGTAGAAATCCATTGTTTAATAAAGAAAGAACAAAAGAAACATACAAACAAACTCAAAGCAGCTCCTATGACTGGGCATGCATAGCCTACGGCGAACAACCAAAATAAACCACCCCCATGTGCTCAAAACAGTCAACTTAAATAGGTTCCCCAATTGGAGGCAATACACAACACCTGCCTCCAATTGGGGAGACCCTAGTGCATAGAGGTGGCTAGAGGCACCTCTATTGGCCACGTCCTGACTATGGCCCCAGCCAGCACAAAGATGGCTAGGGGCATAGCCAGGACGTGACATGGGTTTTGTTCTACATGTCTCAGGACCTACACAGTTTTACAATCATGCCTCAGACTATGTTATCCCGTGAAATCGATATTGTATCGGTAGTTTTTCCTCATAATCCTGAAATATTGGACCACCATCTAATTATGTTTAGAGTCATAACAACTGATTGTCACTGTCCGCGGATTCTGTTCAAGGAATCTGGTCAAAGCCCATTTGCTTTGATTAACCTGCTTGTCTTCTGATCATGCAAAAACATTGACGAAGCCAAGGTCAAGTACTGTTATAATCCTCACCTGGCACAGCCTGAAGATGCCTTGCCACCCCTCAGAGTCTGATTCTTCTCTAAGTTTCTTCCAAATTTTGGACACAACTAGGGAGTTTTTCCTTGCCACTGTGCATTAACTCTTGTTGCTTGCTCTTTGGGGTTTTAGGCTGGGTGTTTTGTATAAGCACTTTGTGACAACTGCTGATGAAAAATGGGCTTTATCAAATATATGTGAACTTTTCAACAAAAGATGAGCCTCTGAATCCTAACAAAAATTTTACAGTACAAGCCTGGTCAAGAGGCCTTTGTGGAATGGAGCCATCCACAAAGCTAGATGAGGCCACAGGTGGTCATAGCCCACCTTTTTTCATATCCGGTCATCAAACAAATGTGTCTGGGTAAAACATAATTCACAATTATTGTCTGTAATCTCACAATATACAACACAGCATGTCTGAAAGAAATACTGTGCATTTTAAACAGAATGAAATACTAAATATATAAATGTTTAATGTTTTTTATTATTTTATTACTGATCTGCTTCATACAATAATACTCATAAAGATGCAAATGCATGTATGTACAGTACATTCACAGGACATACACATGTACAGGACATACACGTGTGTGGAGGCTTCTGTATGCTATACTATGTGTAATGTCACAAGAGCAGCTGCGAGTATTTGTCAT
This sequence comes from Esox niger, assembly GCA_016801105.1. NCBI lineage: Eukaryota > Metazoa > Chordata > Actinopteri > Esociformes > Esocidae > Esox > Esox niger. The sequence continues at coordinate 43,876 of JACXGJ010002117.1, read as the reverse complement.
GCAGTAAGATACAGACAAAAGAAGAAAGCATGCCGACATTTAAAAGATACAGCAATTAAACATACTACCATGTCATCAAATACTACTAGAGGTTGTGGTAATGCATTCCTGAACTACTTTTTTCACTACTGCAGGGGAATTCACATTGCAGTGGATTAGTATCTACATTATCACCTCTTGAACAGAAAATAATCTGTTTACATGAATCATTAACGGGTCAACTAGCAAATATATTGGGAGGCTGTTTGTGTCTCCCTTTTACCCCGAGGCCAAAGTTCATCTGGGTATTTCTAGGGGACCATGTCGGCCTTGGGGTTTGCACTATTTGTAGACCACGGGGGAACAGGGAGCCCTTTGTCACACAGATTTGATTAAGACAAGCAGTCTTCAATTAATCTGAACAGTATTCCATATGGACAATTGCTGTGAATGTGTGTTCTGCGCATGATAATATAAATGTTCCATTATTTGTTAGTCCTGCAGAATCCATTCATGTTTGACTTGGCAATAGAGCTTAAGTTGCACACATAGGATAGCACACATGCTACTGTTTTTTATTCAACAACTAACTTTATTAAGGGCATTGACCACAAATAATTTAAATACAAACTAAATGAATACAACATTAATTGTCTGTTGACAAAGTGCACATTCATTAATCTGCATCCTTCTAACAATTAAAAAATAGTTTTTTTAATGGTTACTGATTAAGCTTGCGTTATCTCGTGGGATTTTGTTGGGGTTTTTCTTCGCATCAATGCGATGAGCAGCAGACGAGAGGAACAAGCTGCAGCGGAAGAATGAAGGCATAGAGAGGAACCATAAACAAGGGGTTTTTAATCAGCAGAACTTAAGTGTCGTGTGTAATTAACGAAGTGACAAATGTTGACTGATAGTCCTGTGATGTGAAGGGATGTGCCTTTGTATTTCAATACCTCCCAAGGCATGCACTCTATCTAAACAGTTGGATGGAGATGGAGGGAGAGAGTGTGTCTGTGTGGGCGAGGGAATAATAGAGTGAGGGTTATGAAAAGTTGCTGGCAATCATGAGAGAACAGAGAAGTTCTTTCTCTGAAACAACAAAACAAAAGTAATGACTCAGTTAAACGTTCTGTTCTCAAGGCTGCTCATTTAACTGTATCACCATTAAAGTACGGCTATAAACATGTTTTCTGTCTAACAATTATTGTACTCAAATAAGTCAAAATAAACAGAAATTCCTCGCATTTCAGTCCATCCAAGTAGCATGAAAAGTTACGCCAAATTTGTGAAATCACAAAGTTTATCTAAATTTAAAAGACCAGTGACTGTTCATCCTGGCAAAGGGGGTCGTATTGTAAACTATTTCTGCCAGTCAAGTCTGTGTATGTCCATATGATGATGTGGGAATTCCAGAACGGCACAGCCATTTAAGACCCTCTGTTGCAGCACAAATGGGGCTCAGACCATACATTTAAGTCAGCTGTGGATGGGGATCCTAGAAGGAGGGGCTACATTGGCCAGCACCTCCAGGTATGAGGGAGAGATGGCTGGAAGGATCTCCTCGTCTCATTGCACTTTCAACATCAGAAAGATGAGTCACTGTAATGCTGGCTAATTAATCCCATCCTCCTCTTTCTCTACATTTCCCTGACAGCAGCACTGGCTCAGACAAGGTCAACAAAAGCAAGATATGTGACTAAAGAATATGATGAAGAATATAATGACAAAATTGAGTGAAAGAGAGGAATAAAATGTGCAGCTGACTTGGGCAAAATCAGAGACGACATAATGAGTGTGAATGGATGGATCCAGTCACAACTCCCTGATCCCAAAAAGGGACTCAGTTATGTAAGGATTAGAACCAGAATCACAATCTACGGTAGGGAAACAGCCATAATGGTTCCCGTCTCTGGGACTCAATCATGTTGTTTTTCCTGTTTTTTCACTGTAAATAAAGAATTCACCCAAATTACAACATTATAAGCAAAATGTACCCTGTCTATAGACAAGAAACCAGTGTGTTATTTCAGAAATCGGGTGGAATATGCTTTCAACCCCAATAATGGCAGCCCAGGTCATGCATGGTCTCCCTAAAGCAAGACATATTAGACTAGAGAGTAATATGAATTTCAGACCTGTGTTGTGAGTTTTAAACAACCACATTGCCCAACAGCCTACATTAATAAGATTACTGTCTGGGCGTGTTACTAAACAGCAGACTGACCAACAATGGTATTTTCTCATGGTTGTGATATGTGTTGAACCACATGACAAGCCTACAGCCATGTAGTCTCCCTAGACAAACATTGTCAATAGAAAGGCCGTATTGAAGAGCTCAGTGATGTTCAATGTGTACATTTGTTATATCCAAGTAGAGATGCCAGCCTGGCACGCACAAAGGATTTTCACCACCTGGGTCACAGAAGGGGTAGAAATAAATCATACTGTCATTCACATTGAAATTATGAGACCATTGACAGGATGTAATGGAGTCAATTGACTTGTTGATTAGAGAGAAGAGGAGAGGTCTCAGAAACCTGCTTTGGGAGAATTAATCTGGAGAGCAGATTCAGTCTTGAAGCCTGACTGGTTATGATGGAGAAAATCGTTCTCTACAAAAACACTGTTGCACTCTTTGGTTTTGGCTGTATTTCTTGTTGTAACATTTCTCTATTAGCCTTTAGCCTTTTAAAAACGCTTGATCTATTCTTTTTCAGTACAGTATATAATTAAAAAAAACTCGGGATAGAATAGTGAAGACTAGAAAGAAAGTGAAAGAGAGATTGTGAGACTTAGGGGCAATAAAAATTATGCTGTCTACAGTAGCTAAGCCTGTTAATTTGTGGTGTGGGACTTCAATGGCTGGACCTCACAAAACTGCTTTATTTCCATGCAAGATAGCCTGGCATTTAGGCCAGGAAGGAGCTTATCTGTAAACGGCACTACCCCTCATTCACACATGAGCGGCATGCCGTTGTTGAAAGCAGAGGAACTCCATTGCTGACCATTCCAAAAAGGCTTCCCGCCCCGCTCCTTGAAGCGGGATGGCAGCGCTGGCCATGGTGGAACGGCAGACAGGGGGAAACATTTTTCCTTCTCCGTTGCGGAAAGCCATTTAGATCACGACGGAAAACCAATAGGAAAGCTTGTAAGAGGTACTACAAAACTGAATAATCCATAACCTAACAAACATGTTGGGCGAACAGTTAATTTTACTAGTACAAGAACAGGAGGAAATCTATAACATCACATTCATGGTCTATCGAGACATTTTTTTATAATATAATGTAGTCAAGGATCACTCAGAGTCTCTGACCTATAGTTACCCTCGGTCAGTTAATACGTAATAAATATTTAGTAATGATTGCTATTGCTATCAACCAAAACAAAATACTAGCTACCTGCTATAGTAGATGTAGTTTTTAAAACAAATGTCATGCAACCATTTTTGTTAATGAACCGTTTCTGGAGGGCTGTCACAGTTCTCTTGAATTGCTAGTAGCCTTTGAAACTGTAGATCACAGAACACTTATAGATAGGCTAGAAAATTGGGTAGGACTTTCCGGGACAGTCATGATTGGTTCAGATCTTATCTAGATGGCCGGAGTTACTTTGTCACCATTGGTAAACGCAAATCTGATAGGGTGGCTATAACATGCGGAGTTCCACAGGGATGCGATCTCAAACCGCTTCTGTTCAATCTCTATATGCTACCTCTGGGCCAAATTCTACAGAACAACAACTTTAACTACCACAGCTATGCCGATACTCAAATATATATGTTTCTCGAACCGTATGACAACAGCTCAATAGACATTCTGTGTCACTGTATAGAGCACATAAATACCTGGATGAAACAAAATGGTCTACAATTAAAACCAAGATATTACTGAGATTGTTGTGTTTGTCAAAAAAAATAAAAGGACAAGTATTAGTAAAGAGATGTAGTCTTGGGCCCTAAAAACCAGGGATAACCAAGTCCATAATCTTGGTGTTCTGATAGACTCAGACCTCACATTTAACAGTTGTATCAAATTGGTCACCAAAACAGCATTCTATCATCTAAAAAATATGTCCAGAATCAAAGTCTGGTGTCCCAAAAAGACCAAGAGAAGCTCATCCATGCTTTTATCTCTAGTAGGGTTGACTACTGTTATGGCCTCTTAACTGGACTCCCCAAAAAGAGTGTAAAACAGCTGCAGCTCATTCAGAATGCAGCTGCTGGTATGTTAACCTGGACCAAGAGGACAGAGCACATCTGCGAGCACGCAGAGGCGGGCGCTCGCGTCCCTGAGCTGCCAGCGTGCACCTGTTCTCACACCTGTTCCCAATCACCACTCACACACCCGCTCCCTCTCTCTTCATTACCGATGGTATTTGTACAACTCCCTGTCACTTCTTCCCTGCTGGATCAATGGTTTATGTTCACATGCCACATCTTGCACTTAACAAACTCTTGTCCTGCTTCCCGGTGTATTAGACTGATTGCCCGCCCCGACTATTCTGCCTGACCCTTTTCTTCGCCGGAGTTCCGATCTCTCGCCCGTCCCCGACTATTCTGCCTGTTCACTGACTGTACTGCTGCTGCCCATTCATTTACCGACAAATAGCCCGTCCCCGACTACTCTACCTGCTGCTTGTCTGTGCTTTAGCTATCGCTGCGTGATACGTCTGACTGCCCGTTCCCGACCCCGCTACATGTCACGGCCCCGTTCCTCCTTAGTCCGCGCTTGGATCCTTACCTGCAGTCGTGACATCTAGTTTATAAATCTCTGAATGGTTTAGGACCCGAATACATTTCTAATATGTTTGAAGAATAGAAACCGAGCAGGCCTCTTAGATCCATGAACTCAGGTCAGCTAGAGGAGCCCAGAGTAAACATGGAGAAGCTGCGTTTAGCAGTTATGCTGTACACAACTGGAATAAACTACCAGAAGATTTTAGACGTTCATCAAACGTGTCCATTTTTAAATCCAGGCTAAAACTCTTCTCTTTTCACATGCCTATGACTGAGCTCTTAAACTTTACCACACTGTTAGCCTTATAGCTTCCTATGTTTTTATAACAGAACTGCTTAGTCTACTTAGTCACTGCTTATGTTTTTATATTCTATTTCAAATTTTTTATTTTATGTTTCATTATTATGCTGTGTTTTATATTCCTCTTCTTGATTAAATATATATTTTGCTATCTTTTACCAATTGTAATACAAGTTCTGGTGCTATCAGAGGAATAACTTCTGGGTTAATGTGACAATCTGCTGATGATGTATAATGCACATTCTTAGGCTGCTGTTTGAACTTCGATGTAGGGTATTTTCTTGCAAAAGGACTGACTAGTTCATCCAAGTGAAGGAGCATGAGGATTGAGAGACCGGGGTGGTACAGTAAACAGTTATGGTTACTATAATTTATTGAGGGTGAATATAAAAAGCATGTACAGACATGGCATAAATGTCCCCCTGGAGAGTTCGAAGTAAGACATTGATGCAATGATTATCTCACATAGGGACTGACGGCTTCATCCTTGCATCGGAATGCGAGGATTGAGATACAGGGGTGTTGAAGTTCTTGCAGTCCCCCTGGAGACAGATGAGCTAGACAAGTGTAACAATCTGACAAAACAGCAATGTCAGCTGCCCCTGGTTGTCACTAGCGGAATTGCAAGTGATTTCACCGCTTATGTGTGAATATAGGGTTCGGGCAGACTGTCAAACATAGCCTATTTCTTAATTAAACAATGTGGGTGTGATATCAGGTCTCATCAGTTACGTGACTAGCTGTAATATTCAGTCATTAAAGTTACTGTATTGTTAACACCAGGGGTTTCTTCCAGCTCGTTCATCTGCTAGGCTAGCCCTACAGCAACACAATTTACCATTTAGGAAAGAGACCAAAACTGGCATTACAAACATTTGTTCACCTTGGCTAAGCAGAAATCACTGCTAGTATCTAGGAAGAGTACTTTGTTTTACATTTCAGCCATTTTAAAGGTGCTCTCATCGAGAACATCTGTAGTGAGTTCATACATTTTCATACTAGCCCGTCTATGGGAATACAGAGTTAGACATGACTCATGTAGTTGAGGAATTTGAAATCAATTTATTGCACATTGCTACAGCAGCTACACCTCTAGGTTCAGAAATTATAGTTTCTGGGTCAGATGTCGCTTTTTCTGTTTGAGGTTCTCATTGACGTTTATTCAGTACCTTTTCAGAACTTCCAAGAAATAGGAGGGAAGATGTTTGATGAAAATTGTCTGTCTTCTGTAGCATGATTCTGAAAGTTAATTTGTTGCATGAATGAGAGCCCTTTCACAGAATACAATACAACACTTCTGCTTCACAATACATGTCATTCTTTATAATGTCAGTATTGATGGGATCAGAATAATGTTATTTCTCCCATCCATATTTAGCTTTATTCTTAGTTCTGTCACTGGATAAAGACAAAAGTGCTTGTCTATTAACACATTTAGTAAATGTATTTGAGCTCTCATTTTATATTAACTACTTATACACATTTGGCATAGTGTCACATAAAAGTACAAGACAAAATGCCACCTGATACAAATATGCTAGTATATTGTTAGACAGTTTAAGCCGTCACATTCAATTTCATTTCGGTCATTCTCAGAGAGGAGCTTTAAAACTTGGAAATAGGTTTGACCACTAAATTGTGTTATCTCAAGTGATCAATCAGAGGCTGAAATATCAGAGATGTGACTTTGGACTTTGTCATATTCAGAACCATCAGGGGCGTGTCTACAACAATTTGGCCAAGGTGGGGCAAATTTTCATTATAATTGTCTTTCAACACATTAAATGTTTAATCTTATAATTTGATCCTTTCCCTGTTTATGAAACAATTCCATATGTACTGTTAGGGTTTGCATTCAAGGTCAGAACTGTCTATCATTGTATGGTATCAGTTCACTTGAAAGTGTTATCACTAATAATTCAGCTATTTCAAGATGACTCAAGATGCACCATTCTACTTTCCACCCATTATACTTGTATGAAAGAATGTGGTATTAATGAGGGTCCCCAGGAAAGGTATTCAAGCAGGTCTATTCCAGATCTGCACTAATGGCCAGGTGTTACAATGCTTATTTCCCTTATGCTATTGCCTATTCCCTAAAATCTTAAACAGTTTTTAGGCTTACTACAACGCAGCTACTGAAGGTTGTAGCCTGTGATGTTTTTATCTATGTGGAACAAATCCTAATGCATAATTTGCTTTGACTGTAACGAGATTCAAACACGGGACCTATTGGTTGCAGGTCTGTGTCTCTAACCACTATGCTATTTAACATGTCAGTCAGTCAGTCAGCCACTCAGTCACTAAGAGACATTCACTCTTCTTGGCCTTCTTGGCTTACAGGGTCCGGCAAGTTTACCGCACCATTGGAGTGTCAACTCAGTAAAGTGCTGCAAAGTGGAGGAAATACTGAGGACAATCATATCTTATTATAGGCTAACAAGTAGTTTAATTTACAAATACTGTCTCAGTATTGCGTTATTAATCTGTATGCCTCTGCATTTCAGACATCAACTAGGAGAACTTGACAGCTGTCTTATTATTGGTTAATCTTCAATTAATCCCATAGGAATCATATCCAAAGGTCTTGGTGAAGACCTTTAATTCTACAGGAACTTAAAAACACTATTCAGGCCAAGGGCCAATCTAGAACTGACTCACACCCCCTCCCCATTAGAACAAAAAGATAATCACTTTCCAAGTACATAAGTTGAAAACTTGATCTCTTGACAATCATCTATAATGATTGCAAATTGAACATGCATACCCAGAATAAACGGCTTCTGCTAACTGCTCACTTGAATTAATTCAAAATTAATGTTTTAATATACTTCCCACATGAGTTATTAAAATAACAGCTATTATGTAATCCATGGAACCAGCCTTCTTTCTGTAAGGGATGAATAACTTTACAGCAAGAAGCACATCAATTCTTTTCACTGCAATTTCAATTAATTCATGAATAAACATAATCATCAAATTCACTAATGGGAGATTGGGTTTATCAGGCTTTATATTGCATGGGATTAGTGCAAGTTGGTCAGGTTAAATATTACAGAATGTGTTATTATTTAGTCTTTCATATCACTTGCACTTCTAAAGCCAGTAAGAAAGTCCTGCAAGGTGGTAAATTCAGGATAAAATAAATCAAAGGACATTGCAAATACAAAACAATACCATTTAAAATACAACAACTATTTACCTACCCACAACATTTTCCCAAATCCACCATAATTTACAGTATATTGCAGTTTATTACTCCCCAGTATTAAGTACATCATAATGTACAGTTGTATTGGTTCTCTTGTTGTCTTGGAATATAATGTCTCAAAATCTTCTGACAGTTACTGAGAGACTGAATATATGAATATAGATTTTTGTGGGGGCTTTCTAAAGATGTTATACTTTTTCAGAATAGCAATCATTATCTGTTACACAAAACAGTTCAGATGTAAATGTTAAATGTTTTGCTTGGAGGAATTTCTTGCAGTCTCCAAAATCACTATTCAGAAAACCTAGGAATAATGTTAGTTACCAAGGGCACTTACTAGGTTGTGAATTCAGTGTCAGCTCTCTTAGACATTGTTTCTGTTTTTGATCAACTTTTCCCTCAATTTCTCAATATGAAATTTGTATTTCCAATGTTGCCTCACTGTAGTCTCTCTGACAGGCTCGGGAGAATCAAAGTTGGGGGACATGCGCCCCAAATATATTCCTTGCCAAGGTGTGTTTGTTTTTTATCATACTGCTTGCAGAACCAAGAGTTCATGTGAGAGCTACAGTGACTACAGGAGTGCTTGTCCTCCTATCTACCTCAGCCAGGTTGCAGGCACCCAACCTGTCACAGGAGTTGCTAGAGCTCAAAGAGAAAAGCAGATCCTCGCTCACTAGCCATCTTCCCAACCTGAATCATGTTGAGCTAGTGGTCTGAGACTCCTGGCCCAGCCAATGGTACACCTTAGGTTTGAACCCAAAATGCAATGAATTAACTATTCGGGACATTCACACAGAACACCAGAGATAGCGAAGTTCACAAAAAAGGCTGCCCAATAGTCTGTTAGTGCTACAATATCCAACTCAAAACAGGAAGAATGGCCATAGTATCCAATGCTACAGTGTTTTACAAAAAAATAGTGAACTTATAGTTACATAGTGACACTGAAAGGATAATTATACTATAATAGTTTCACAAAATGTCTTTACCAAAAACAATTATTTTATGCTCACACATAGCCAGTTCATCTTCTGTCCACAAATTGGAAGGCTGCACCTCTCTATCTGGATCACGGTGCGAAAATTACCTTTCGATTACCAGGTGGCTAAAATGACCTTTTCAGTTTATTCAGGTAAACATTGTTTATGTTTAATGTTTTTAATTCATTTAAAACAATTTGCTGATTACATATTTTATTTTGACAGCATAGACTTCTTGTGTTGATCAAAGTCAAAATCTCATAAATACATTTATTTGTTTTAATGCTGTAACACAATAAAATATGGAAAAGTCCAATGGGACAAATACTTTTGAGAGGTACTGTATTTTCTTATGTATACATGCCTTAATACAATTATTATTATATAGGATGTCAGTAGAAATAATTTAACAGTTGGCATTTAATCAAAAGATACTGAGACATTTTATAATTGTTCATGTCTGCATCCCAGAAGCCTTGGGTATTGTGAGTTTGAGTCTAGAACCTAGCAGCTATGGTAGAAGTTACAAGCATGACACTGAAAATACAAGGTTGAACAACTTGCACTGCAAGTGTGCATGCTGAGATGCACACATACATACACACACACACACACACACACACAC